>JBAFWW010054256.1:0-25310 GCA_036873685.1 Agapornis canus | reverse complement strand
CGGGGACCCGCAGCAGCACCGCGCGGGGGAGCCCACAGCGGGGTGATGGGACCGGCACTGCCCCGGGACTGGGACAGGGACCCCCACCCTGGGTGATGGACCGGGATCGGGCGGGAGACCCCACCCGAGATGCTGGGACCGGGGCCGGGCAGAGCCCCTACCCCGGGGTGCTGAGACCGGCATTGCCCAGGGGACTGGGACCCCCAGGTCCGGGGTGCCGGTCGGAACCCGCCCCTGCTCCCCCAGGACGGGGCATCTTTGCTCCCAGAACCCCCCACCGGCACTGGAGCTGCTCTCCAGGTACCGGGCGCTGAGCCCTGGCTGACAGCAGAACCACAGCCCCGTGCACTGCAGATCGCAAGAGGTCAGCCCGAGGGGCCTCCGCGCCCCAGCGCCGGGTGAGAGCAGGACCAGCCGGTGCACCGGGGAGAGCACGTCACAGCCCGGCACCGTTTGCCGCCGGTTAAGCCCCTCACCAGTTAAACCCACCAGCAGTTAAACCCCTCACTCTCTCCCGCGCCTCTCTGCTGCCTCCTCCTCTATCTCAAACATTTCTGCAGCCGCTCGGCTGAGCTTATGACTCATGCGACCTTTCAAATAAGCCCTATAATATACTCACCTCTTAAATTAATAGCCTTTTAAGGGCTACGGGTGAGACAGGAAAGCTGTGATTTACCTGATAGCGTGCACTTGCACAGTGCTCATTTGTATGCACTCGCATGTAAATACTAGTTATTTACTCCCAGAATACAAACAGAAAATTATGGAGGTTACAAAAAACTCGGGTACTGAGAAATTAAACAGCGTGACAATTAAGTAGCCTCCTCTACCTTAAATCACTGCATGCACTCATCGGGCAGGGAGTGCTGACTGCATCTTCCCGTAGCAAGCTGCCACACACAGGGATGGAGAATTCGGGGGCTGTGGTCAGAAGCATCCACTCAAGCAGCATCACAGCGATTTTTTCCTGTGTGCTTTTTGAGGAGGGGTTGTAGTTCAGACCCTGAACAACCGGTGGCTGGTGCAGTGGCTCAACACAGTCACTGGTGACACCTTGTCTGGACACCGGTATGAGCTCCATGCATGGCTGCACCAGAATGCTGCTCTTGAGGGATCCAGTGGGTCCCACCGCTCGGGACAAGGTGCAGGGAGAGTCTGCAATGCCTCAACCATGGCATTCCCATTCCTGCTCCCTCATCCCACAGCCCCCTCTGCTCCCACCGCTGTCACCCAGCCCCGGCAGTGCGTGGGGCAGAGCCTGACACCGGCCCCCGTCCTGCGCGGTGCCAGGCAGCAAAGATATCTCACACCTACAGCGAAGGGGCTGCAAACTGCATCCCGAGTGGGGGATTTTGCAGCCTTAATTGTGTTATTTTAACACAGCATGTGTAGGTGTGTGCACAGTGCACATGTACCGTTTCCTAGGCTTTTAACAAGGCGAGCTCCAACAGAACCAAAGTCCACATTGGAGCATGTTGGCTCTTGTAGGGGTTGGTGGTGGGTGCACACCTCAGAGAGCCCTGCACACCTCTTATTACTTGTTGCATGGAGTAGGCAGTCCCAGGAGCAGCCACCTGGACACACAGGAGGTTCACTCAGATCTGCAGCCAACAGGAACTTGGGGTCCCCACCACCCTGCTCTGCAGCTCAAGCTCCAGAGGGCTGTGTGCTCCCTCCTGGATTCCTCCAGCTCCTGCCTAGTCACACCTTACTGTTCACCACCTTATCTATTCTGCCGCTCACAGATCCTCTGGAGTTGGGCAAGGTAGAAACAAACACCAAAACCCAGCCCATGCAGCAAAGATTGTCCAACTTGTGCGAGACTAAAGAGCTGTCCTTGCAGGCAAAAGCATCCTGAACCAAGATCTGTGGGGCTTTGTCCTTCCACATGCAGGGATGAAAGCTCTGCTGCATTTAAACTGGCAAAGTGACAGAAAGTAAGTAGTCAGAAATAATCCCTAGCTGGATTAGGTTTTTCCTTGAAGGAAGAGAGGCTCTGCTACAAGGCAAGTTTAGGTTATTAGCAATGCAGTGAGATGCTGAGCTCCAGCCTTGCCTAGTCTTCATCTCCCTGCTCCTGGGGGCTGCAGGGGGATAAGGACTCCAGAGCCTTCAGCAGACGCGTTCATCCTTCCCCACTCCCACAAGGGATTATTTATATCTGCACATGCTCTGGGAGTGCTGATTGTGATCTCCTGGCTCTAACAGGATCCAGCGGTGGGGCTGGTGTGTCCTCAGGTGCTGTGCTACCATGTTCAGGAGGTTCTCTGCATGTGGCACAAGTGAGCAGTCCCCAATGTGCCACCAACCCCAACGCACGTGGCATGAGCTCCTGTGGCTCCCTACCAGTCCTGCAGCTCCCAGAGGGACTCTCAACGGCTCAGTAGCAATAAGAATAGCAGGGGAGAGAAGCAGAAATCCTTCCCTATGGATATTTCTTTGCTCTGGGAAGATGTGGAGGGGGTGCAGGAGTGGCCATGGGACGGGGCAGCATCAGCATCCCAGAGAACCAGCACCTTTGCCCATACAGCAGCTCCCCATCCCAGCAGCCCTGCTGGAAACATCCTCTTCTCAATCCCAAGGTGCAGGATTGAAGCTGAGGAATCCTTTCTCCGAGGTCATGCAAGGAGCAGCCTCTACACAGAACACATCTGCATGGGATGGGTGGGGAAGGATGTGATCATCAAAGGGTCTCTATGAGGCAGTGGTACCACAGAAGTAATAAGAGAACAAATAGCAGCAGATTAAAGACGTTCTATAGCCCGAGTCCGGCTGGGCTGTGCTGAGCCTCCACAAAGGGTTTGCTGCTACTCCAGCCCACCACAATTTAATTGATTTGATTTAAATTCTTTGAAGCAGCAGCAGATACCGAATAATGAGGCAAACAGGATTGTAATGCAAATGAAAGAGATGAAAGATGGCTTCAGGGAGACGGCTCTTGAAGGTCAGAGCCTAACGCGAAGCTGCTTCTGGTCACTCATTCACACATTAATGAGGCTGTGTTCCTCCCGATGCCTTTGATGGATGGAGGGACGGCTCCAAGGCAATCGCTCCGCTGGTGCCTGGCCTTTCTTCTCTCATCCCCTCGCAGCCGTGGGGAGGATTTTACCTGGCACACTGGGGGGGTTTGGGTTGCTGCTGCCTGTGGTACAGGGGGGAAGCAAACTGCTCAGCCAGGTTTTTCCAGCTACTCCAATGGAGACTCCAAACTTCAGCATTAATTAACTTCACTATCAGAAGCTGAGTCATTTGTCACAATGCTTTTGTCATTAGCTCCCATAATTAAGGAAAGTGTCACAAAAGCAAATGTTTCATTTATACAAGCCAGGAGAACTGATGCTCAGCGGCATTCCCAGCATGCTGGGCAGGGGCATGTAGTGAGTTTGGGGAAGGGGATCAACCAGGCACCATGAAACCCTGTGCTGGGGCCATGGGAGACCTTCCTGATGGATCATGGATCATAGATCCTGCAGTGCTGGCAGCAGGGGCTGTGCTCAGGTAGGAAGAGGGACAGAGCAGGATGAGGGATGCTGAGGGTACACTGGCCAAGCCCTGGAGTTCCCACCCATCCCATGTCAATTGGGATGGGCCCCACTGACCATCAGCCTCACCAGGCAGGAGTGAGGAGGACAAGGCTTAGCTGAAGTACCCAAAGGGAGAAGGAAAGACCCTTCCTCACATGCTCACCAGCTTCCACGGGGGCACATCCTCACAAAGCAGGGCTCCTGGACGTAGGAGTAGGTATCACCGTGGAATTCCCCTGCCCCAGGATGTGCCTGCACCCAGCACCCCCATGAGGGACAGGTAGTGGAAACCAGTGCTTATAGAGGGTGGGAAGAGCATCTGCACTGTGTTAATTAACTCATCTTAGTTAGCAATAACAACTTACACCTTCCATCCTCCTCCCCACTGGTCTATATGTATGCTTAAGTGCAGCCACAGGTTTCCCGACCCACATTCAGGCAGGTTCCACTCACCAGCATCCTCCAGCTGCACCAATATGCATCTTTCTAACAAAAAAGCTGCAGCATCTCAATGTTTGGGGGCTCAGTGGAGCCCCTCTGGGTGACCATATTGATGCCCAACAGCCAGAACCAGCACCTCAGGGGTTGGGGACCCTCTGGCATACCCAGCCCTTTGGATACCCCCTCCACCCAGCACTGGAAACCAGCAGGAAAAGGAAGCAAAGCCACCAGGGATTCTTTAAAATTAGATATTTTATTTTGTTCTTCATACATGCAGCAAATAGAATAAAGAGTATATGCCCATCTAAAAGGAGGTCTTTAGGAGAATCTCTTGACAACACACAGCAGGTAGTCTAGGATGTAGAAAAGTCATCAGATACTTGCAGGTGAAACCAAGTTCACAAACACAAACTGTTCAACAATAAACATTTCTTTTTTTTTTTTTTGTAATTTTATTTTTTTTTTGTAATTTTTTTCCCTTATTTTAATTGCCACTTTGAACGTGATCAGAACTAAACAGCTCGGGTGACACTCCCGTGCACAGAGCAGGATGCTGTTTGCTTCTGCTGCTGTTGCAGGCTTGTGGCTCTCCCACTTGTGCAAAAGCAGAGAAGCTGGAGCACTTGTCAATGTGTTAATTCCCCCCTCCAGATGTGAGCCCTTCCTTCTGAGCAGCTGGATCTGGGCACTCAGAGCTGGAAACCTTGCTTGCATTAGAGCTCCTGGGACTCAATCCCCAGAGCAGATCTACTGCCAGAGCCGCTCGCTCATCTTCCTGTCTTTGACACTGCCTCTGTGGGCTGGCCAAACCTGCCTTTATCAGATGGATCAATACCTCCTGCAGCGATGGCTCTCTTATCAAGAGATGCTCAGATGTCTAGCCAGGGGAGAGAGCAGCAGCAGCAGCAGCTCCCCCATCTCTGGCATTGCCCTGGGGCTGTCCCCTTGCACACTCTGGAGAGCTGACACTTGGTGACAGCCCTGCACAGGCTCACCCTGAACTGCTGTGTGCTGGCTCTACAGCCGTGCTCCGCTACCACGGGCACCTGGTAGCCTCCCCACTGCAATCCAGCTCAAGCTGGGCTGTGTTTTAGACCAAGAACACAGACAAACATCCACAGTCCTCTCCCTTTTCTTTGGCAAAACAGCCAAGTGAAAAAGTAGGCCATGTCCAGAGAGCACGTTAGGGTGTCTGCACCCTAACATCCCCACAGGCAGGAATGGAAACCTGCTCCTGCACCAATACCTGGTGCATTTCCAAATGCCAGCATTGGGAAAAGAAGTAATTAGCCAGTGTTAGCCAGTGGGTAAATTCAGGTGACTCCCTCTCTGCCTCCAGGAGCCTCAGCCCTCCTGTCCCATCCAGGTCTTCTTCACTCAGCACTGGTCTCCTTTGCAAAGCCCCTGGCCTGGGTGCAGAATCTGTGCAGATTCTGCTGCCTGGGGCAGCCCCTGAGCAGCAGCAAAGGGGCCAACGCAGCCCCTGTGTGTGTATCTGATCCATCCTGCCCCACTGGGAACCACAGGAGGAACCTAAACCCCACTTACCTGCAGCGCTCAGGTGTGATCCAGCCCAGCAGAGAGCCAGGACGTGACATCCTTCATGGGCGGGTGACTGTGTCCTGCCACCTCTGCCCTGCCCAGGGGACATGTAGGGCTCTGGGTCCCACTCTGCCATAGCTGGGCCCCGCTCCCAGTCCCACCACAGCCAGGATGCTCAGTGTGGGACACCAAACTTGCAGAAACCCCATCCTCAGGCATGCAACAGGGCTCAGCTGCACCCTGTGAGCCTCCTCTCTCACCATGAACCCATTGCCTGCTGTCACAGTCCCCTTGCTCCCAAGCACTGTACTGGTGCACCCAGCTGTGGGTGCACCCACAGACATCATTTTACTGGGCTTTATCCATGCATTGGAGCACTCGGGACTCTCCTTAAACCTCTCAGCATCTCTGATCCTCTATGAGCATCTTCCAGAAGCACTGCTTCCCCCATCCAACAGCAATGATTAAATCATCGAATTACAGCAAACAGTGAGTCAACCACTGTCACTCTGCCCTTCCTTGGAAGAGTTGGTACAAATCTCAATGTCTGTGCAGGGACAGGTATATCCCATTACACAAAGAAACAAGTCATCTGGAAATGGACCTCAGAGTAAGAGTTTGGCAAGTCACAGAATGGACAACATCAGAAACACTCATTGCGTGCATCCTGTGAACAAGATCCAGCCTTTGCTAAGCTCTCCCTGGAGCACAGACCTTACCCTGGAGCTGCCTGGCAGCAACAACGCCTGCTCCATGCACAAGTGCCACCCTGACACGAACACAGATAGTCCTAAACAGAACACATGTAGCCCCCCGCAGCAGCCCCTGCGTGCACCCGCGACTCCCTTGGCACAGAGACCCTACAGCGTCCTCCTGGACCGACCCCAGGAGCAGCTCCGGAGCTGAAGGTACGGAAATGAACAACACTCACCACTGAGGGAATACTAATTCTGCAGCAACAGGTTTGATAGTTACAGCAACAGACATGCTCTGAACATCAACTGTGCTCTGCAGAGGATGGCGACACATCTTCTGAACCTTGTGCTGGTGCTACGAGAGCCCTCACCATAAACCAGCCCACGTGAGGCTGCATCTGGGGCAGAGCATCTCATAAACCCGCCCATCAGTCTGGCACAATTTGCAGTTTTAATGGGGTTTGGTTTGGTTCCTTCAGCCCAGGACAGTGCCTGAGGCCATGGGCTCCCAGCTCACGTCCCCAGCACCCACGGGGTGCTGTGTTTAGTAACAGGGCACAGACACTGGCCGCTCTCCACAAGGAGGGATGTTGGCCTGAGCTTCTAACAGCCTTTTTTATCTCATTGAATCATTAAAATAATTGCAAAAGTAGAGTTTGGTGCTTATAAAAGATCTACAAACCAGATTTTCCTTTATAGGATTCCTCATGATTCATAGATTTCCACCCCCCTCTTCCCCTATAGGCATGGAGTGATGTGTATTTACATTAGAACCAGCAGTGGTTCAAATATATATATACAGGGGTGGGGTGTTTTGGGAACCAACCAAGCTGGTGTGTAATAAGAGGGGGGTAACAGCCAGTACTTGAAGAGTGCTCCTCGCACTCTGGGCTTACGCTCTGATGGGCAGCTCCTGCTTGTTCCTACCCTTCCTGCCCCTGCCTGCACACACGGCACAGCTCTGCCTTACAAACAGCTGCTGGAATAGTCTCTTCTGATTCAGATTGGTTTTCAAATGATGCAGAAATTCCTGGATTTCTCAGTAGCATCCCCAGGAATTTTGGCTGAAATCAGGTAACTCAAGATGCTTGTTTGAGCCTTGAGGAGAATAGCAGAGGGTGTAAAGTAGAAAAGTTACCTTTAGAAATAGCCCTCGGTGCAGCCCTTTTGTAGCAGGCGCATTTTCAGTTGGTAAATTGTAAACTGAGGATATAAATGTGTTTTGTTTTGGTAGAATATTAATACCCTTTCACAGAGCTGTTAAATCTTGACAGCGCCTGTGAAAAAAGCCAGGAGAGGGATTTATGAGCGTGCTGACGGAGCGTATCAAAACTGCAAACTGCTCCAGATGTTAGAAAAAACCATCCCACCTTTCTCTTAGAAAAAGGGTTTGCTCTGATTTACAAGAACCGGCACGGAATTGGTTGGGAGCCGTGATGCCTGAGTGAAGGGAAGGCCGTATGGCGAGCGCAGGCTGGCGGGAGGCGAGGGAGGAAGACGGCTTCGGTATGTACAACGCATTTAAAAATATATGTCTATAAGCAGACTTCTCCACACTGATCAAATGTATCCATGTCTTGAACAAAAGGCTTCTCTAAGACAAGCTCACAGTCATCGCAAGCTTCAGCACAACGGTTTAAGATATCAACCATGCTCAGCATTCAACAGAAACGATTTGTGAGTAGCTAGGGTCACTGGAATCTCAGCAGCCCGCTTCAAAGGTTACAGAGACTGTAGCAATTTGGTATATTTCTGTTTAAAAACTCTATTAGTCACCACCAACTATAGCTCCTAGAAGTATTACTGACTGTTAACTCGAACCCCAAACATCTCCAGCTAAGGAAACCAAGCTAGCAAGTGACACAGACATAGAAAGGCCTCCTAAACCAAGCGATCAGCATGTTTCGCATGAGGGTGTGTATGTCTGCACTGCTAATCCCGGAAGACTATGTCAGTATGTACAAGGTGGGCTGGAGTTTGGGACTGCGAGGAGAGGGCGGGCGGCCGTGCCGTGACTACACGTTAATGACAAACTCGGGGTTGGTGTAGGAGAATCCAGCAAACTCGTTCTGGTCCAAGTTCATGATGAAGAGTTTGTCCGTGGGTGTGAGCTCCACCGGCTGCCGGGTGAACTCTTTGTCGAAGTTGGAAGTGTCGCGTTTGTCCTTCTGTTGAGTGGAAAGCACAGAGTTAAATGCAGCAAAGGGGGCAGCGTGAGAGAGTAAAGGGAGTGATGGAGCACCCGAGGGAGCTGGGCTGTCCCTGGCTTCACCCCAGTACCCAGCATCTCCACATCAGCTCCCCAAGCTGTCTCTGATGAGGAACACGCACCCAGCCTGGCAATGCAGCCCCTGTACAACAGGAGCAATCCCACACCACAGGCAAGAAGAGAGGAACAACAGCTGAACACGCTTGAAACACATAACCAGAAAGGAAAGGGAGGTGGTGAGAGCACGGTGCTCCCCGGCAGAGCATCCCTCTGCTCCTGAGTGCTGCGGGAGAGAGCAACAGAGCAGATTCTCAGCATGCAAAACCACCACTGCAAACAGATCCACACTGCACAGGGGGAAGGAGCCTGGAGGAAGCAACATGCCTTGAAATGGAAGTAAATGTTCAATAAGGCTTCAATGTTGGCACAAAATAATCAGCTGCGGGAGCTCCTTCTGCTTAAGCTGGATTGTTAAAAATTATGCTATGATATGGTATTAAGCAGCACAGTGATTTATTGATTTGGGGATGTGATTTGCTCCAGGGTTCTCTGTAGAAAATACACAGTAGCTTAAAACCTCAAAGAATGAACATTCCACAGATGCAACCTTTCATCATTGTGATTTCAGAACAAGAACAACTTTGCAGTTACATCCAAGCTAATAAATAAATAATAAAACAAAGAGTTATCATTTCTATTAGTGCTGGTAACCTGCTACTGGCACTGCAGAGCCCATCCTTTGGGAACACTTGTGCTGTTGTTATAAACGTGTGTGCACCTGAGATTGCCCAATTCAGGGATGCTCTGCCTGCAGGGGGGTTACGGTGCCTTGACTGAATGGGGAACTGCAGCACTGAAGATACAATATAAGGAGCCAGGATCCTTCATCATGAAGGGAGGCAGCAGAGGGACACCCCTTCCTGCAGCGCACAGGTGGGGAGTGTGCTCTGCTTCATCCCATTACCAAAGCAAGCATGGACAAAAGACCTTCCCCATCTTTCCTTCTGTGTCTGTGTGTGAGAGCTGAAAGGAGGTGGGAGCACAGGAGGTTCCCTGGTGTGACACTGGCAGGGCGCTGCCACACAGGTGGTGCCTGGCAGAAACCTGAGAAAAGGCTTCTTGGGTTTTCTCTGTTTCAGATTTGCCTCTGAAGGGCAGCCCACCACATTCACACCAGCTGCTCCATCAGCGGGCACACATGTGGGCCAAGGCAGGGACCATGCGGGACCTTGCTGTGCCCTGCTCCTGCTCCCTCCATCGCAGTCACACCTCCCCCCCCTGCTTCTCTGCACTGACCAGGCACCCAGTGGGTGATGTGTCCTGTCCAGATGCCAGCAGCTTCAGCCTTGTGGGAGCAAGACCAGAGAGCAAAGAGAGCCAAGGTGGCTGAGAGGAGACAAGGTGGGGAGGAAAACAGGGCTGGAGCTCAAGGAGCAGAGAGAGAAAAGCCAGAAGAGCCAGGCCACGGCTGTGCCATCAAGTCCCAGCCTATTCCAATCTTGGAGCTGGGGTTTTGCCTTTGCTTTCAGCAAGTGACACTTAGGAGCCATCAGAGTCCCTGCAGGACTCCTCTCCCAGAACAGAGAAGGAAGAAGGTGCAGATTTGGAGGCACAGTGCAGGACTGGAGAAGAGCAGAGGGGTGAAGGAGCTGAGTTCAGGTGCAGAGTTCTGCCAGGCAAAGGGTGAAGCAGCTGAAGTACAAGTGTAAGACCACCTCAATGGGAGGCAGCACCCCTGAGGGTGAGAGGGACTGGTGGGCTGTGGAGCCATGGGAGAGCAGAGGCACTGCCCTTCGCTGCCAAGAGCCTGTTTCGAAGGTGTTCCACATGGAATCTCTTGCATCCCCAGTTGTGTAGATGGAAGGAGCTTACTGTGGCACCAGGCTCCTATCCTGTTCCTGGAGGTATGCTGAGCTGACCAAACAGTTCCTGAAGGTCACATCCACCTGAACTAACACTGACCGAGCCAGGAGCTCCTCTTGAGCAGGAATGCTGTGGAATGCTGCAAAGGGGAATGAAACATCCACATTTGCCACTGCGGTCCCAGCCCTTTGGAGTGGCCTCTGCTGGTAGCACTGTGCAGGACGAGTGCTCAAAAGCTGCTGCTGCTGCTTTGGGAAAGGCTGGGATGTGCTGAGAGGGGACTCAAGGCTGCCCATCTGCCCCTGCACTGCTGCAGGGCTCACAGGACAGCACAGCACTGGAAGAGCCCAGCTGCAAGCCTCCAGCGTGGGGTTTGCTGAGTTCTTACCTTGAGTTTTGCCTGAAATTGGTGGCAATTTGGCTTCTGTCAAAGATGACGAATATCCTGGGAGCTGCATGGATCTGGTAAACAGAGAGGGGAAGGCAGAGGAAATTCAAGGCTGCCAAGTACCTCCAGCATAGGGCTGGGAGGTGATGAGGAGCAGGGGATGGATGGTGCGGCAGAGACACCCCAGCTCCCCATGCCCAGGGCAGTACGCCTGCATCCTGCATCCCAGGGGATCAGAATCCTCCCTGATCACCACTGCTGCATCTAAGCCTATTTCCCATGCCAGAGCTCCAGGGCTTCATGGGTGAAGGAAGCTGAGGAGCAGAGCTCTTGCTGGTGCTGCTGCTCGGTGCCTTTCAGAATGATCCCACAGAGCTGCAGCCATTCAGCAGAAGCAGATTTCCAAAGCCAGGAGCGGAATCCAAACATGCTCCGAAGGGAGGTGAATGGAAACCTTCAATTCCTTGTTAGCTCAAACTGCCAATTGCTTTTAACAGCAGAACCTAATCCTGTTAAGAGCAATTGCTCTTAACAGCTGGGAGAGCACACCGGGGCTGTGAGTCACCGACATGCACTGCAGCGAGTGAAGCTCATCCCACAGTGGTCTCTGATCAAGGCATTTAGAAAGATCTCCAAGGGGCAGAGCTCTGCAGCACCTCAGGGAGGGGGTGTTCAGACCCCAGAGCATCCTTCCTCCAAGGGATTGCAGAGAGAAGCTTCTTTCCCTGACCATGATGGAGCAGGATGAGCTGGTACAGATGATAAACAGGCATTTAGAGTCTGCTTGGAAAATGCTTCCAGTACATCACACATCAGTTTGGGGATACTGCAGAGTATGAAGGGCTGTGGCTCTGTGTTGTGATGTGGGCCACTGCCTGTGCGGCTCTGGGTCGCGCATCCCCAAGCATCCATGGCACAGCCCCAACTCTCAGCGCTCCTGGCATCCCTGAGCTCATCACTGTAGAAACTCATTATTGCCAAACACATGCAGGTTTCTGTGATATTATTTCTCACTTTTTATTTTATAATCAGTATTTTTGGGGAAAAAAGGTAAAATTGGCACATTACAACTTGAAGCAGATCGATACAGTGACAGCCCACGAACATCTGCAGAGGAGTGTAAAGGGAAGATGCATAATTGTTATTGTTTCAGGAGAAATTCACCCTTCCTGGAATGTTTTCCTCAATGCCAGAAACAAAACCTGGATCCAGATTGAAAATCCAGATTTAAATACCTAGAGGCATTTTTTAAAAGAGCTTTAGTTGAACCCAAATCCTTTACAGGCTTCAGCTCAGAACCTACAATACTGTTCACAGTTAAATAGCATTCCATTTATGCTAATACCTTTTTTGACACCTTTAAAGCACAGGTAACAAACTTAATCCATTGCTTTGGCATTTGGAAAAAGGGAAAGGTTTTGCTCCAAGGACTGAAGTTGTGTGGGATTTACCAGGGTGACCATGGATCCAAAGCATCACAACAGCTCTCTCAAACATCCCAGTTACCACTGGAGGTGTTGTTCTGGGTCTAAACTATGCCACTTAGAAGCTGCACAACCAGGAGAAATCCTTGCAAGCAGCAGATCTGGCTTCCCTAATCCTTTATCCCGCGCTGCAAAGACCCAGCACAGAGAACCACTTGCCCAAAGCTAGGTGCCGCAAACAGCAGGACAGAGCTACCAAAGAAGCCAGATTTGGCTTCAGCTCTCTGGAGGAGCCGCTTACAGCCAGGGGCCCAGTGGCAGCACCTGCACTGCACATTCAAACTGTGAAGGGGTCATTAAAAACACTCACTGGCCACTAAGTCAGCAAAATAATGAGCTTTTGTGATTATATTGGAAAAAGGGAAGAGCAGGAATCAAGACAGACACTGAGAGATTTCTCCTTGTTGTCACAGCTTACCCCTCTTCGTTCCACCTCCATCCGCCAGGGAACCGTTTCCATCTTCTCCAAATGATATGCCATAAAAGCACAACTGCAGCGTCCATCACTCACCCTGCAATCACCCCCCAAATCACCCTTCAGGCTTTGAAATATGCTCACGCCAGTAGTAGCACTAAAGGAAAAAAACCCATGAGTTCAAGTTTTGCAATGGAAAACGTCACATCAGCAGCTGGGGCTGGATGAGAGGGATGCAGGAATGAGATCTATGCCGCTACTTAGCTCTTAGCTTCGGGCTTAAAAAACTCAGAGTTAAGAAAGGTAAATCCTTCGAATTCTGACTGGTCAATGTTCCTGATGACTTCCTGGTCAGGAGGTGTGAGGACAGGTGGATGGCGAGTGAAAAACCGGTCGAAGTTCTCAGCATTGCGTCCGCACTATGAGAGGGGAAGAAAAGAACGAACAGTGGGTGGAGAAAGCAGCGCATGGGATGGGGCTGCAGCACCCCCCAGCCTCGCCGCCCGCGCCTCCCTGCAGCACTGCCAGGAAGGAAAAGGCACAAAACACTTGAATATACGTATGGAGAATGTTAAAAGATGGACCCATCCATAGTATTCCATGCTCTGCCTTGTGAGGTTTTGTATAGTGTTTGGGTGCATAAGAACTTGCCCTGGACAGAAAACCAAAGAGCATTCACTCCTCTCTGGGAGCTTTCACACAGATAAAATAAATACTTTCAGGTTGGAAATTGCCTTTGGGTTTACAGAATCCACATCCAAACCCAAAGCCAAGGACTGAAGGCTGTGACCATGCACTTGTACTGCTCTGCACGCATGTCCTGAGCTGCCCCCGTGATGCCACGATGCCATTGGCTGCTGGAATGTGGCAGGTTGTATTGCAGTGGCCAAGGCCCAACACTGCAGGAGTGTCAGACACAAGGTCTGGCCCACACATGAGTGATAAGGGAGAGCAAGAAGGAAAAAAAGGCTTTATTTTCCCTTTAAAGCTTCCGAAATGAAACTCCCCATTGAAGGGCAGGAGACAATCTGTATGAAGTTCTACATTGATCTAAAGCCACGTTGTGAAAACTCTGCCTCATTTTAGTACTCTATTAATGTACAGGCATCACTCCATCCTGAATGGAGAAAGGGGGAGGGTGGGAATTTGTCTTACATAAATCCCCAATGTGTCCTGTCTAATATTTATAGCCAGCACAGAATGACTTTTCTTTCTGAGCTGCAGAAATAAAACTGTCAGCTAGAAGATAGCCTTTCTATTTTATCAGTTTCCAGCTTGATTTCAAGCAGAGACAAAAGGCATAATATAATTTTTTCCATTGATCCCGAGATGCAATCAAAGACCACAGAAAGCCAAGGATGGATGTTCTCCAGCTGCGATGGAGCCCTTGCTCCAGCGCCGAGGAGAAGCAGTGGGCTGAAGATACCCTCAATTTCTCAGGTTTTTGGCTCAAACCAGGGGTACAGCCAGAATCCCACAAGCCTCACAGGCATCTCTGACCTTCCTGGGTTAGAAACCTGGCTCCTTGCTACCTGAGGGAAGATCAGGGTTTGCAGACACCTCTGGCAAGAGATACATCATTTTTAGGGGAATTTGGGCACAGCACAAACCTGGAGCCTCACCAAGAGCCCCTTTGTATTGGTCAGGGGGAATGGTGCATTTGTTGGTAAGTGTCTGGTTAATGATCCCGTATCCCTGCTCAGGATGCTCCAGCACATTGATCCTTGCTGCAGGCAATGTCTGGTAGCATTCACTGCAAGGGCTTTCTGATGTAGGACCCTGGCTTTCATCTCTCCTATGAACAAAGCCAAGTTTCTTCCCAGTACACTGGAAATATTGGCTGAATAATCAGAGGGGAATCTCAGAGACTCAAAGTCTTTATGGGACCCTGAGGCTACCGGGGTAAATCTCGATTACGAGAGGAGACGTTTAACCTGAACACATCCGACTGCCTCCCCATGGCATCCTCCTGCCCACTGCTGGCCTCCTCAATCCTTAAATCTCATCTAGTTAGGGAATTACTTAAGCAAACACTTAAACTCATCTTGTAGAGACCAAATCTAAGGCTACAGAAAGGCTCACGCAGGGGAAGCAGCGTTTTGACACATCCAGGTCTATAAATGGCATTTCAATATTAATTAATGCAAAGCAGTTAGAGCAAAGTTAATTTATGCAATTAAAAATTATTAGATTAAAAGCCATTTTTTTAAGCCCCTGTCCTGTTGTGACTAATCCTGTGCGCTGCCATGTGATTTCAATGCTTCAAAATGAGGAGCCTTTGCAAATCACCAGGCTTTATGGAAAGTAAAGGAGTAATTAGATACCCAAACCAATAATTATCTCGGTGAGAGACAGGGAAAGCAGGCAAGTGTAAACACACTCCCGGGGGAACCGCAGCCCCACGAAAGGAATTGTTATGCACAAGCCAAAGCACGGAGCAGCCAAGCACAGCCCCATGTCAAACCCGCCGTGTTTCTGCACGCCAAAGACAGCCCAGCCCCTGATCTGTCTTGTTACCGTCTCTGTGATAAAGGTTAATCAAGCACAAAGCAGGAAGCAACACATGAGCTCTTGGGAATTCATTTTCAGCTTCATACGTTACACCCCAGCCAGGGATGAAGGGGCTGTTTCCCTGTTGCTCTGCACAGGGCTGGAGCAGGGGGAGGCTTTTGAGAGCAGATGTTGAGCCCATGTTTGTGTCTCATTCCATATTGTGGAATGACAAGGCCAGGTTGGACACAGGGGTTTGGAGCAAGCTGCTCTAATAGAAGGTGTCCCTGCCTGTGGCAGGGGTTGGAGCTGGATGAGCTTCAACTCAATCCCTTCAACCCCAACCAGGCTGGGATTCCATGACAACACCTTTATAGAGGCTAATTGAAAGAAAAAGCTTAAAGCCAAGGTAAAGAGCCAGAGTGGCACAAACCCCCTCTGCAGCAGGGCTCAACCCCTGTGTGATCGCTGCTCAGGAGCACTGAGCTATGTCCTTCCTCTGACACATCCACTACATAGCAAAGGTGCCCAAGCCTGGATTTCCATCCCTGTGCTGCTCTGATCTGCTCTCACAGCTGGCGTGAAAGGAGCAGCGTTTTCCAGCGCAGATGCACTGCTGCTGAAATATCAGCTATCAGCAGGTACCTGAGTTGTCTTAATCCTACCTAAATCCCACAGCAACTGCGCCTACCCTGCTGCTAATCTCCCTGTCCTCTCAAAGGGCGATTTCTCCTCAGTGCTGCCATTAGGTGAGAAGTGATAGGCAGCAGCTTCCCACCCCCCTTCCAAGATCCAGTGTCAAAAGGGTTTTAAAGAAATAAGACATCTAAAGCAGGACAAAATTTGCACAGTTTAAACAATAAAACCATTAAGAAAGCACTGTTGGTAGAATCCAATAGTTGTTAACTTCAAAACACCAAACAACAGCATTGTGCCGCAGCACTGGGAACCTGCTCGGGAGGAAAAGGCAGGGTGGAAGGGAGGTGCAGCAGCAGCTCCATTAAGAAAGGAACACAGAGGTGGGAAAAAGCAGGAGCTGTGGATTTTAGCAGAAATGGGCTCTTGCAGGACAAGACCACGAAGCTCCAGTGCCTGCCCAGCCTTGCCAACAGGCTCCAGTGTAGAGCAGCATCCCTGCCATGTGTGTCAGCATCCTTTGGACAAAGGTCATACCTCCCCCTTAGCCAGCAAATCACAGTGTGTACAAACAGCCCCAAATACTCTTGCACTATTACCCTTTGACATCAAAGCTAATGCCTTTCCTACATGGTGTAACGGCTTGAAGATTCTGCTCCTTCCGAGGGAAACAGCAGCAATGCAGAGCCCTGTGATAACCATTACCAGCTGCCTACCAGCAACTGGATCTCTGCATTCCTGAGACAAGGAAACTGGGACATTATTGTCTTGGCTGATGCAGAGGGCAGCCTCAGACTGCACCACACCAAAGCAGCTCTCAGCCATGGAAGTGGAAGTCTTTGAGGACAGTGTCCCATAGGGCTTCCTGCAAAGGCATCACTGCAGGAGTTAACATAAAGAGTTGCCTAAAAAGTAACATGTGTATAAATAAAAAAGTAACGTTTTTATAAATATTTGCCTAAAATTAACATTTTATAAATGTTTCTCTAAAAAGTAACATTTGTAGAAATATTTGTCAAAAAAATTACATTTGTATATATAATTGAATAGAAACTTGATAAAAATATTTGTCTGACACTAAAAGGCAGCCCCAAATGAAGGCAGAGCATCGCTGGCAGCCCCAGGGCAAGGAGCAGACCTCCATCCAGGCTGCACACCAGGAGGAAGAGGAGGCCCCTGCCAGGCCCAATTAATGGCTTATTCCTCTTTGATCAGCCAAGCAAGGAGCTGTAGAAGGGAAAAGGCTGCTGCAGCAGAGAAGTATTTAGAGGGAGGAAAGCTGAAAGAGCCAAGCACTCTGCACCAAATGGGTTCCCACTCCGTGTTTTCCCTGTTTTTCCAAGCACTGAAGGGGTCCCTTCAAAAGAACAGGTTTACATAAAGCCAAGGAAAAGCAGATGTGTCCAGGCTGTAAAGGGCAGTGGGGCAGGCTCTGTTAAACGCAGGGAGCATCTCTGGACTCCAAGTTGTGATCCACTATGATGGATTAAGAGAGCATGCCATCACCGGATCACAGACTGGTTTGAGTTGGAAGGGACCTTAAAGTTCCTCTAGTTTCAAGCCCTTGGTCACGAGGCATCAATACCAGTGTGTATCAGCCACGTCAATCAGACTGAACTTCAGATTCACAGTTTGCTGTAAAACACCAGTGCCCAACCAGGACAGAGCAGTAATGGGCATGCAGGAGCTGGACACACATGAATGTGCCCGTGCCTTAAGGACCTGGACCACTATGGAGACTCAGACTTAGCTGTGACCATACCCTGGCACTGCACAGCATGAACCCCATGTGCAGACAATAAGACCCACTCTTCAGCTCCTATTGCACCCCTGCACTGGCACGGCAGGATCACTGCAATGATGGTCTGACCCAGGAGCTCTCAAGTAATCAGTCTTTTTGTCTCTTTTGACCAACAGCTTTCACATTACTCATGTCTCTGCCTCAAGTTTTGCTGGTGGCAGCTCATCTCCCCGCACAATGTGCACACACAGTATCTCTGGCTAGAACAGCCCATCCCAAAGGGATGGTGGAGAGCATTCTCATTGCAGAGCTCCTCCACCTGCAAGCCCTGCTCCAGCCTTCCACTGCTTAACCATGGAGAGAAACTGAGAGTGAAATCCAGCTCCGCTGCCAATGCAGACAGGATGGTGCTGAGCTATAGTGCTTGAAAGAAAGTTTAGATTAAAGAAAGAGACCTGTTCAGATTGAGAAGAAAGGAAGGAAAGAAACCAACAGAAAGACTGACCCCTGGGTAACGGACAGACAGTGTGGCAATGGAATTACATCCATGAGCTGAACATGAGGTGCGTCTATCCCTGCAAGCCAGAGTGAGACAAAGCATCTGAGCATTATCCTTTCGCAGCCAGGGTTTGGCATGTGCCAAATCTGAGGAGACACAGTGCTCTGAGCAGGGAAACGGGACCTCCACGCTGCACCTATGCGGCTGTGCACCCACCAGCATGAGTGGGAGGAGAGAACTGGCATGGAGGAGAGGATGGGAGAACTGAGCTTCCCATGGCACACTTACAGCCTTTGGCTTGAAGGGAGGCTGGATCTCCTTCCGCTCCAGTTTGTCCCAGTCGATGTAGCGGAAGAACGCGTGCTCCTTGATGTCCCGCTCCCCTTCTGGGCCGCATCCCAGGCGCTTGGCAGGGTGCTTGGTCATCAGCTTGGGGAGAGGAAGAGAAGAAACAGTCACAGCGTGTCCAACTGCAGTGATGCTCCTGGCAGCCTGCACCATGCAGCCACTGCCCCAGGACAGCCCTCACCAGTGCCTGAATCCCAAGAGGGGCTCCTGTCTCCTCTGCCTGAGGTTGCTGCTTGAGGTGGAGGGCAGAGCTCCAAGCACAGGGATGTTTGACATCGGCTTGTGAACCTGACTAAGCAGGTTGCACATGAGCACTGGATGGGATGAGCACATCCCCTGCTCCTCTGGGAATAAAACTGGTTCACCAAGAGATAACTCCCTGCAGCCGCAGAAGCCTGCTGCTGGAGGAAAAAGCCCAACAGTCCATGAATGTTGTTTATTATCTAAACTTCTCCTCTCCACTGGCTCAATAAGAGAAGTGAAACGGACCATGGGAATTAAGGGCAGCCGTACAATATTAATATCCTGGGGGCATTGTTTGAGCTGTGTCCAGGGATCAGATGGACATTTCAGCGAGTCACAAGACACTGATAAGCACAGAGAATATGAGCTGAACACTCACTACAAGAGGGCTGCTTTATTAAAAGCAGGGCAGTCAAAACTGAGCCCAGAGCTGTACAGAGGTTGACTCTGGATCCTGGGGCCCAACTTCTGTTGGATCTGGCCCCCCAAAGGAAAGGGTTCTATAAGCAGTGTGATAATGGGTGGGGAACAGATATGTCAGCCCAAGCACTGGGCAGCCCACTGGGCCCCAGGGGTGAACAAACCCCAAACACATCACCCCTGCCATCCATGGGTACACAAACAAACACTGCCCAGGGAAGCTCATCTTTAAACAGGAATGCTAAGGCAAGGAGCTGAAACCAAGGAAAACCCTGCCAAAATAACACAAAAACACCCTTTAAAGAAAAAACCTCAACAAATGTGAAGCAAGAGTGGAGCTGCTCACCACAGTGCTAGCAAATAGCCCCGCATCCATGGCAAGGCAACCTGCAGTTCCAAGACCGATGGAGCGAGGCTTCCCTGAGCCAGCAGCACTCCCTGGGAATCCCATCTGCACACAGCAAGGGCCCACCAGGCTTCCTAAGCTGGACAAGTGATTTTCCAGATGGCAAGACCTGCCTCTCTGCAGGGCAGGGATGTGACTGGCATCAGCATCAGCTTGCAGAGCCCATCCTGTGCAAGGAGCCATGCTGGAGCCACACTAGTGGGCTGCAGGTGAGCACAGGGGTGTAGCTGGCAGCAAAAAGCAAAGCGAGATGTTTTTCTAACCCCTGTTTTATGTTTCTGGGGTAAATAATACAGTTTCCCTTGGTACTGCAGCAGGCAGCCCTGCATAAAGAAAACCATCAACAAATCCCAGTGTAAGAAGCCTGGTAAGGTGGAAGATGTTCTATGTCCTAACCTCCTACAAGAGCAGCAGGGACAAGCAGGATGGGCTGGATCTGGCCACTGTCCCTGCCAGGAGAGGGGAGTGGTGCCACCAGCAGGCAGGGAGCCCAGCACTGCCAAGGCAGCACAGTAAGGCAGCTTTCACATCACCTTGCACATAGGCAGGTATCTGCTGGCTCATGGCCCCACTGAACCTCACTGTCCCTTGGCTCTCACTACATCCCCTTCACGCTAAGGTTCAGCTAAGCAAGAGCATCTTTGCATCTCCTCAGTGAGCTCTAAACAGCACCCTGACTGTTCAATCAGGTCCCTCTTAGCAGTGAGTAAGCATCCTATGACTCAATAAGGTTTTCCTAGGTTGAATGGTGCTTGGAGCAACTTGCTGTAGTGGAAGATGTCCCTCCTATGGCAGGGAGTTGGAACTGGATAAGCTTTAAGGTCCCTTCAACACAAACCAGGCTGGGATTCTAGGATAAAGCAATTTTTTGACAACAATGTGAAAGTCTGGAACATGCTAATAAACTGATACAGTGATATGGGTGTCACATGAAATAGAATCCTAGAATCATTTACTTTGGAAAGGACCTTTAAGATCATCTAGTCCAGCCATTAACCCAGCACTGCCAAGGCAACCACTAACCCATGTCCCCAAGCACTTCCAGGGATGGTGACTCCAGCACTGCGCTTGGCAGGCCATTCCAGTGCTTGACAGCCCTCTCCTTGAAGATGTTTTTCCTAATATCCCATGCAAATAGCTTTGTTTGCAGCAAACATGTAAAGAAATCCATCTGTGAGTCTTTGCTGTGAAGTGCTGCTCCTGAACACACCAGCACCTCTAACTTCAACTGCCACATCACAGTATTTCTACATATGCCTCCAGAAATTACATTTTCTTGTTTTCCCATTGTGCTTTCATGCACATGAGCATGAAGGTACCATCTGTTATTGATATATAGGACCCCATAAACATGCAGACTGATTCTCCTGGCTTACGTAGGATCATCATTTAGCTTTGTTTGTATTAAACAGGAACAGGTTGATTTAATCCCCATACTAACGCACTGAAAACCCTTCAGGCTTCTGCAGATAAGGATGCTTCAGATCAAATCACACCTGATGTTTGTAGCTCATATACAGGGGAAGTCCAAGTCTGGATTCAACTGCTTTGCTAAACCCCAGCTTTAGCTGGGGTTCTTCCTATCTGGAAGGCACATGGATGCTGCTTGTTCATTGAACAGCACCAAGAGGAGCAAAGGTGATGCAGGTTATCTTTGCCCATGTTTGTGAGACCACACAGCTCATGGGCAGCAGTTCCTTCACCTGGGCATGCTTCTGTGCCATGCTACCACAACAGTACTGCCTGATCCCATCCCAGCCTCAGCCAGGAGTGGGTCCCAATGCTCTGAACTTCCAGCTGCCCTTCTCCTACCCACAGCCACTGAGACACAGGCACATGTGAGAGGTGCACTGCTGGAAATACCACTCTAAATACCTGGGATCTTCACTGCACAAAACCTGACATTGAATGCCTTTGCTAACAGGCGCAGATTAAAATGGAGCTTCTATTCACAAACTGCTACCTGGAATGGGCTGCTTTGCTCAGGCAGTCAAACTCCTCCATAGGGGACAGAAAGCTGATGGCTTGTGCTATCACCCTGGAGTGGGAGCCTTGCTCCCAATAAGCAAAGCAGAGCTCAAGAGAGTGGCACTGAGCTACCTGCACCACGGAACAGCAGTTCCAACATCAGCCTTCAGAAGGAATCAGAGCTGACAGCAGAGGAGGGAGATGCTCCGTTTGATCTGGTAATTGCTGCTGACTGCGAGTCAAGGAGCTGCGTCCTGGTTAACTCTCCATTTGCTTCCCAGCCAACGATCTCTGATGAGTGCTTGTTTCTTGGCTCAGGCAACACAAGGCTTTCAGAATCAAACGGTTCTCATCTCTGTGCAGTAAGCAATCACTGGCACTGGTGCATGGAGTGAAACCATGTGGGAACCCCACCATTGTTTCAGAGAGCAGTGAAATACCAAATCCTTCACATGCAGGAGTCAAGGCTTCTCCAATTGATTGCTCTCTGGACTGATATTGGATTGGGTTTGTGCCCTCCTGCAAGACCCACCACATAACAACACAGGCAGCCTCAGTCCCGCTGCAGTTCATTGAGACCTATTTCACTGTATTCCAGGGGGAACACAACCAGTTGGTTTCCATCTTACTGACAGCTCTTAAACACTGCACTCATTTCTAAGTGAACTTCCTGGTGTAGCAGTTTGGTGGTGACGAGGAATGTCATGAGTTTGGGTGCACTTCCTGAAAGAACAGTTGTGCAAAGGGAACTGCCACTTCCCTGCACAAACCCACAGGAATTCATAAGAGCTGAGCCCTCCCTGCATGGCTGAGCAGCCTCCCAGTTCCCAAAGTGAGAAAAGTCACTGCAGCTACACCCAGCAGATGTTTCAGTCATGGGCTCTTCTTGTCTATTTACAGCATTCCCATCCTGACTGATGCAACAGCAACGAAGCTGACAGTGAGACTCAACTGTGCTCCAGCCTCCACTCCCTCAGGCACCATGGGTGTAACACTGTTCACAGCATCACCAAAAGCATCTTTCCTCCATCCTGCCTAGCTACCGGACTTTCCCCTTATGTCCTGGCCGACAACGTGAATGATGGGGCAAAAGCCTGTGGAAACTTCCCCTTCGATCACCAGTGTTTCTGAATCAAGGACTTGATTTTCCTGTTTCAAAGGATGCCTGGACAGCATCCCCCTCCCTGTGCCCACGGGATCACCTGCAGCAGCTTCTCCCACGGGACAAGTGAATACTTCTCTTTAACACCAGCGTTGAATCCTGGCAACACTGGGAAGAGGCTCTGAAATGCCGCAGTGGGAGCGTGAAGTGTGAGATGTGTCATTTGTAGATGGTAATGCTATTTTGGGGCACAGAATGCTCAGATGTTTTAAATATTAACTGTTAAAAGCAAACATTTTTTAAATTCCTACACAAACACATATTTATAGCACTGTTTGACACTGCCTGGCTGAGATGAGGCTCAGTCCCAAGCAATAACCACATGCACAATAACATCAGGACCTAGCCAGCCTTTATTCATCACAACCCAAATCAGTGCAGACTGCATCTAAGTCTTGCCTAGGGCCAGCCCATAGAGAGCTCAGGATACGGGGCAATGCAGAGCTTTACTACAAATTGAGGGCTCTAATAGTGGAAATACTGCCCTGACCCAGCAGTACTGGGGCACTGACTGGAGGTGGCCCAAGGGACAGCTCATCACAGCTATGCGGAAAGCGCTGCAGGATTAAAGGTTTGTACCTGATCTTAGGAAAACTTGTTAGAAACCACAGTCATCTTCTCTGAGCACCATTTTCCCTTTCAAGTAAAGATGCAAAAAGCTCCCCTGTTGGTACCTAACAGGCAGCAGGATTTCTGGGCAGATGCCCTCAACCCCCACATCCCAGCCAATGCTCCCATTTCCTCCTGACCTTCACTTGAGCAAAACCAGGCCTCTGGTCCTACCTGAACTTATGCTCAGTGTAATGACACAGAACAGATCTAGGTGATGTTTTTACTTGGTTTCAGTACATATACACAAATTAACACAAGTTGTATTGCAGGAACACAGCACAGCAGAACACAGCTGGGGTTTGCCACATTCCCCTGGAGCAGAGCAAGGAGAGCAAGGAGAAGCTGGGACCATGCACATAGGACTGCACACTGCTGGAGATGCATGGACATCTCTGCACCTCTCCCCCCAGCAGAACATGGGCAAGCCCTTACCCCTTTGCAGATTGCCACAGCCTCCTTGGACATGGACTTGGGGTAGGCGACGTTGTGCTCCATGATGGACTGGAAGAGCTCGTCTTCATCTTCCCCCTCAAAGGGAGCCTAGAGCAAAGCAAACAGAAGTTCAGTGGCATTTCCTGGTCTCTGAGCTTCCATGTGCTGTGTGATCCTCATCCACAAGGCCAGCTCTGGCTGCACTGCACAGTGCCCTGTGTCTCATGCTGCATCCACAGCTTCATCCCCAGCACCGAGGAGGCACCCCCCAACTGTGTGCCAGCAACAGAACAAATCACAGCTCGCAATGGAACCTAACCCACTCCCATAGGAATCAATTAAAATTCAATTACCTGGCCAGCTAACATTTCATAGAGCAGGACTCCAAATGCCCACCAATCCACAGACTTCCCATAGGGCTGATAAGCAATTATCTGAAACAACACAAACAGCAGGGTTACATTCCCATTTTTAACCTGTTGGCACAACACAAGCCCATTTCCAGTTGTAGTCCAGGTCAGAAGGACAAGGTTATTTACTGAGATGTCAATCCCTGACCAGGGGGGAGCTGCAATTACAAACAGCATGTGGTAGCCAGAGGGTTCAGCAGCTTTAAAAATCAGCAGGTTTCAAGTGTGCACTAGATATTAGAAACATAAGCAGAATATTTGCTGTGATTTGAGACAGATTCACTCTGATTTAGGTGGAACTTCTGCATATTCACTATGCTTTCCAGCCTGGGCACAGCCAGGCCCATTGGAGTAGGAGACGTTTCCATTTGCCCTCATCCCCCTTGGAATTTTTCTTCCCCACTAAAATCAGGGCAGCTGGTTTGAAATCTCAGCACAGAGTTTATCCCTGTGTGGATAGTACGTGGCCCTTTAAAACAAACCTGCAGCATACGGGCAGCCAAACCCCTCCGCATCCCAGGCTGCCAGTTTGCTTTCTGGTATTTATTGAGCAGCATCCCTCACAAACAACCCAATAACTGACAGCCCTACCCTCACCCCAGCAGCGTGGCTGTGCCAGAGCTGGGATCTAAATAGGAGGTTTTAGGTTTAAAAATACCAACCTTTATTTTGGGTAAGGCACCAAACCATGAATTGTATTTTCCACAGTTCACTCTGCAAAATCTGAAATACCCCACATTCCACCATTGTATGACCCTGCAGCAAAGCCACCTGGTGAACCTGCCTCTGTAGAGTGGGTGCCCTCACCCGTGTGTGTTGATGCTTTAGGGTACCCCATGGAGGGGTTAGTCCCTTGCTACTGAAGCTCACAGCAAGCCCACTTGTTCCCCCTAAGCATGGGGGTCCCGCCACCCTCCATCCACATCCAAAGGGAGCAGTGACAGGTCCCACATGGGTACCACAGGAGGAGCCAGTCTTCTGTGGGTCTTCCGCGGGTCTTCCACTCTGGTTTAGTTGCTGTGTGGCTGGTGCTGGGCATCAACTGCAGCGCTTAGGCTTTGACAGGCCCCAGGCTCTGCCATCTGTTACTTAATGCAAAATAATTATGTGATGTATTCATCCTAATTGCAGGGTTCTATTCCGCAAAGATTCCTGCACTCCAGCAAAAATGCAAATCATATGCTAATCATGGGAGAATGTATGAGCAATCCAGCTCCAGAGGACTGTCCCCAGGCAAGGCTCCAGTCCTGCAGGCAAATCACAGAATCATGGAATGGTTTGAGTTGGAAGGGACCTTAAAGCTTATCCAGTTCCACCCCCTGCCATGGGCAGGGACACCTTTCACTGGAGCAGCTTGCTCCAAGCCCCTGTGTCCAACCTGG
>JBAFWW010054249.1:0-13270 GCA_036873685.1 Agapornis canus | reverse complement strand
TTGTTTTTTTAATTTCTTTTTGTTCTTTTAAAGAATTATTTTTAATTCTTTTTTGCAGGTTTTTTTTTTTTTTTTTCTTTTTTTTCTTTTTTTTTTTCTGAAGTTTTATTACAACAACAGAATTCCCAGGGAGCTTTAGGGGCAAGGTTTGCATAATATTGCCCTAAAGTTTTGCTCAAGGGGTGGAATCCACACCCCAATCCTGATCATCTTTTTTTGTTATGTTTCTCTTTCTGAAAGATGCAGTGCGCAGTCTTACAGAGTTGTTAACTGTGTACAGATTTTTTTATTGTTTACCAGACAGTGCACATCTACAAACCTTTCATGATGATTTCTTTCTCTGACCTCTCAGTGACTAGGCATCTTGTTCCTTAACACTGAGGGAGGCTGAAAAATGCTTGAGTTGCTCAATGTGTGCCTTCTATACCAGTTTCAAAATGGCTTATTCTTCTGGTTTCCATGGTGACAATTAACACTGTTACAAGGCATTGTTCCAGTCTCCATTTGGGCAGAATTTTCGGGTGTGATTTTTCACACAAAAAATGTTTTATATAATTTTTTGAAAAAAAAAAGAAGGGGGAAAAAAGGCAGAGTTTAGTATAAAGTGTAAAAAAAAATGTGTCTCAATCAAACATGCATGGATTTCTTGGAATTTTTTTATCAGAGGAAGTAAGGTTTTAACTTGCTTTGTTTTGGAATTCAACTTCTCATGGTTTAGATATTTTTGCCAAACTCATTCACAGCTAAATGTTACTCCTGTTTTTTTTTCTTCAATTCCGCTATTTGTCCTTTGGGAAATATTGATTGTATGCTGGTATTGAGTGTGAAGTAATAAAGAGACAAAATTCTTTAACTTACATAACAAGGTTTTGGATTTTTTTTTTTTAAGTGGCTTCAGGAACACAAAATCAGCCATGCATGCCCACAGCTTATCATGCTGTAAATATTTGCAGGATTTTCCAGTATGTTGTTGTTGCTTGGGTTTTTTGCCCAGTTTTTTAATATGACAGGTGTTGTGAGAAATTGGATATTACTCGTTTATTTCTTTTTGTGGCTGTTGCAAGAAACCTGTGACTAACTTCCTTAATCTCATTTTTGGCTATTAAACAGCAATGTATATCATGGCATCCACAGGCTGTTACAATGGGGCAGCCTTTGCTCACTTAAAGCTGAGGAAAGAATGAATCTGAAGATTAAATTATCTTCTCACCACAGGATTAAGTAGTCCTAGGGTTGTGCAGTACTGATAGAGCTGGTAGCTAATTTTTCCTTGCAACTGCTTAGAGTGTAGGTGTTTAATGGATTAAAAAATAGCATTAGCAATATCATCTCGTGCTATCTGTTCTCAAACTGTACCTCCTCTACATTAAGCTCTTCCCCTAACTTAAAATACACACTGCATGTTAAATATCCAGAAGTGTAACAATACTGACTCTCAGACACATACCAGTACATCTAGTAATGAATTGAATACTTTCATCTTTTGCAGTTACAGTATAATGCATTTTCTATCAATCAGCACTTTCATCATGCTTGTTTGTACAGTAGACTACATGGTGACAAAAACAAAGCATGTGCATAAAATCTAGTTGTTTTTTTTTAATGTAATAACCTTTTATAACATCTGTCACACTATTTGGATTATGCTGCACTGAATCGTTTTATCTAGTCCAAAATTAAGTGAAACATCTTCTGTTTCTATGTTAACAAGAGCATTGTAGTTAGAAACATGCACTGTGTTTCATTTCTTTAGCAGTCCTGCAGTGTCCAGGAATATTCCCAACCCCAGTCCTGGCAGCAGCAGCTGCCAGCCCAGAATAGGTGATGAGTGTTAACTAGCTGTGCCTGCACCAGTGTCACACAGCTAGAGGACTCCCTCAGTCTATTAATTCACTTGACAAAAGAAAGGGAGTCGCACGAACTGGATTTCCGTGCCTAGCAAATTGGACTCCGGATTCTCCTTGATATTACATGTACTTATGGAAATAATTATGCAAATCCTTTTCAGCTATATCATCTTTAAATAGAAATCAGATTACATAAAGAAGATTGTAATCTCCTTCAGTAACCATTCTAGCTGAAAAGGCAATAATACAGCACCAAGAAGCATACTTGTTGAACATTTTAGTCCAATAAAATGGTGTTGCCTCTTGGTGGATCCAGTTCCCTAGAGCCAAGCCTGGTTGATAGCTACTGTTGTGCATTTCTAAAATGTTAGCCGCAGCACACCAAGTAGCAAAAGGCAAGTTCTTTATAAACAATTCCTTGTGTTTTACCATGCATATTCATGCAGTTTTGGATACACAGACACCTGATCAGTGTTCATTAATAATGAGAAATGGTTTATATCACCTCATTTAAAACATTTGCTCTATGATCCACAAATGACTAATATTTGCTGAAGTTTACATAATACAAATGATGTGCATGTGTTGTGTAAATGAGAGATTAAAATATGAAACTAACAATATGCAAACATATGCATGGAAATGCTGAGGACCTGTTAGCTGAAACAGTGATTTCACACCTTTATTATTTTCTTTAAGCTGTCTCCAATTGTATTTTTTCTTTGTTTTCCTGCAGAGCATGTTTTTGGATCTGGCAAAGGCACCCATGATTTAAACATTCCTAATTCTAGTATAATTTTTTATACTTATCCCAGGTATTAGTATTTTCAGTATGAGCTGCTATTGCAGTTTTCTTGGCTGAATTTAAAGCAAAGAAAGCTTAATGTTTAGGATGCAATTTGCTAATAGCTATGCATAATTTATGTATGTCTTGTAAACACCTTTTTAAGAATATGTGTTGAACTCTCTTCTTTCAGTAAAAGGTACATTTTTGGCCATATCAGAAATTGTAATACTATGAGTCTTCTATACATAAGAAGGAGAAGGAATTAGCTTAACTACATGTAGGTTATGTATATGAGTGGATGCCTCTCTTAAATTTTATTTTTTATATGCTGTACCAGTTACTAAAATATAATTCATCATTGCAGTAACTATTGTATTTAATACTTGTACCAGTTTTCAGAGAATACAGGTTTTTATGTGTTGATGTATCTGTAGATTAGAATACGTTTTTATAGAGTATATAAGTAATATACAGCTGAAATATTTAGAAAGTTGTATTATAGTCATTTTGAAAGAAGTTTCTGTTTTTATTCCTATTTTCCCTGCTCCCCCCCCCCCCTTTTTTTTAAGTATAAATAACAGTGCAGGAAATAAAAGGTAATTTCAGCTTGAAGAAACTATTGGACTGCATGAGCTGTTCTTGTTTGTGTGCCATTTCACTGTTCCTGTTGGTTGATGCAATAAAAATCAAGTTACTGATATTTTGTTGTAAAGGAGTTTTGTCTAGTTGTTTTTCTAAGGCAGAACTCTCACATTTTCGTGTGTAATAGCATTTCAGGCCGCTATATAAGGCAGAATCCACAATGAGAGAGAGAAGAAATAAATTGTACAAGAATCATAATTATGAAAGTATTTCCTTGACTTTTTGGGGAAGGTGCTTGTGGGGTTTTTTGGTTTGGTTTGGGGTTTTCTTTTTCTTTTAATGAAGATACTCAGTGTTACTTCCTGAAGTAGCATATTTGAAAAATAAGACACCTCTGATTTGAATGAAACAAAGGCAGATCAAGCTTCAGAGTGCTAGTGAATACTACTGCACAAGCAAATATTGTGAGTGAATATTACTGTATGTAATCAATTGCTAACTGCCTGCATAGATATGTCACCCAGAAGGCTACATTCTTGGTACCTAAATCTCTTAAGATGTGTCATGATTAAAGTTTATTTTTATATAAAGAAAACACTTTACAGTAGCTAATATTATCTATTTCTTTTCATTTTAGAGATACAATGTAGAAATGTCAATCAGGCACCCGAAAAAGATGGAACTGCTTAGTAAGGTTGAAGCTCTGAAGAAAAGTGGTGTTTTACTACCAAGTGATCTCCTTGAAAAAGTGGATTCAATTAATGAAAAATGGGAACTGCTTGGGGTATTTGCATTTTTATTACTGTTTGTAGCTTATGTGTACATTTTTGTGTGTTGAAGTACGCTGTCTCTCTGATTTCTAATTTGAGGCACAAATATCTCTCTCTTTCAATTCACCACGTACATTTCAAACAAGCTACTCATGCTATTATAAGAACTCCATAGTATTTTCCTGTTTTGTTGATTTTTCTTTTATTCCATGCTTGTCTCCTGTCTGAATTTAATAATTTTGGTTCTTTAATACATAAAAAAATGTAAGTAAAATATGCCATGTATTATGGGTATGAACCAAGTCAACTATAATGCAGTATATCTGATATACACTGACTGTCATGCTTGAGTGAATGTTAATAGAATTTATTCTGAAGTTACATGTTAGAGACATCTACTGTTTAACTATTTACTATACCTTTAAGATGAAAAGTGGGGTTGTCACTGCATATTTCAGGTCACACTGATGGCTCAAAAACAAATATACAGATTCACAACAAATAAGAATACCTGAAGCTAAGAATACAGTTTATGTTTCATGCTGCTGTATTCAGATCACTTTTGACAAAAGCCAAAAAAGTTTCATGTAATTCATTTCACGCTATGATATGCTGAGTCTCAGCCAAGGAGTGAGATACAAGAATCTGGCAAAAATAGCAATATAGTGATTCTGTTACCCAGAGACCAGTGATGGCACTGTGCAGGAGACACTATTGTCCTATTGTTGTAAAACAGCTGAGAGAGAGGTCAAACTATATATTTTTCCATCCACTTCTCTCCTTAATTGCCTTCACTTCAAATCGAGGGTAAGATAAATTTATAAATTACTTTAAATGATTAATTATAGATGTGTGATGTTAGCAATAGAGTTACATTGCATAATTTTGCATGCTATTATCTTAGTTTAAAAAAAAAAAAAATCTAATATATTGCAAGTAAGCTGTACATGCAACCTGCCAACAGGATTTTAAATACAGATTTGTGTCACTTTAGCTTATTTGGTAGTGCATTAGCCTTTTTAGAAGGTGGAGCTTTTTTGGTTCAGCATGGTTATTTCTGATCATAAGATTCTCTAAATATGCAAATTGTAACAAAGTTGCCTTATTATTAGTGAGCTTTTTAATTTTAATCTTCAGCATCACTGCAAACATTTTAAAACCATTGAAACATTAATAAATTTACTGATAAAATGGAACTTATTAACCTATTCTTTTATATCTGGTCATGACAACTTGTATTTTAAAAGTCATTTTAGTTTTAGGCCTTACATTTGTGATTTGCAAAATATTTAATCAGGTTAAGTCAGTGGCACTAATTAGAGCTGGTGGGACATAAAACTATGAGATAAGTAACTGATCATAAGTCTAAAAATCTACAAATCGTCTGTCTCAGAAAAAAAAAAAAAGCTCTCCACTACTCAGGATGTTAAAATGAAAACATACCTCTGGATTAAATTTTGCCATTAATTTCAGCATTTACAGAAAAATAAAATATAACGGTTTTCCTGCTAAATGCAATTTCATGAATAATAAGCAGAGTTTGATAGAGTTTTGTTTAATTTAATAAAAACCTCTGCAGAAACTAACAGCACTAGGCATACTGTTTTAATTGGCATGATTACATTTTAATTGGCATGAAAAAAATTAAAGACAAGGATTTTAACTTCTAACAATGGTAAAATAGAGGGATATGGTTTTTAATATTACTTTCATCTAAGGTGAACAGTGTGGAATGGAAATACATTAGAATGAAATGTCAGTGGTGCGTACAGTTTAATCTGTGAAATTTTGTCCCCTGTGCTGAATATTACTCTGTCTCAATTGCATATTAAACAACCCTATCAAGGCAGGCATTGGCATCTGCTGTGCTGACACAAATTGTGAATTAAATGAAATTGATGTCCTCTGTCGTATATTTATGAAGACGGACCATTCTCTGAAGTATTCTGTTTATGAAGAATTTATGATTGCAAACTGTTCCAGAACAAAAAAGTGGCAATAAATTCTTTTTTGTGACCCTACCCTCCAAGGGCATTGATTTCACCTCCTGCTGCTACTTTTGTTACAGCATAAAAACAATAGCTAGCTCTGGATTCCACTGAGGGTCTTCAAATTATCAATATTTGCACCATGAAAATAGAAGGGTGTTGCCAAGAAAGCTTGCCTGTTATGATCTCCTAAAGATGTTATTTACAGAATGCCACATAGTAGATTAATGTCCTCTGGTCTATATTTTTTTCTGTTTTAAAGCTTTTTTGGAAGCTAATTTCATTGTTACAAATTATATTCCGGTAACTTTCTAAAGCACATATTTTTATCAGACAGCCATACTAGGTCACCTAAAACTGTATCTTCATGTTACAACAATTAACCACTGCTAATTATCAGTTTAAAAGGTTATTGGATATGATTGTCAGTGTATATTCAATATTCTGCAATCAGTAACACAGATCTAGTGCTTATAATAAGTGTCAGTCTGACAGCCTCTTATAGGTCAGATAAAACACTGCTTGACATAGAAAAAGCAGGCAACAGGATATCTCCCTTGTGATGTTAAAAGATTGCCTTTCAAAATACTGAAAAGGAAGGTAACTTTCTATCTCTAGCCTCTTCAGAATATTCATTATACTCACAGTGTCCACTATCAAAGTGTTATTCAGTGGGTTTTTAATTGGAAATACTACTTTGAAAAGCTGTAGTAAATTAGTTTCATTAGCAATCAGAGGTGAATGTTTATTTTGGTCCATTATTTTTAAAGTGGATGCTTAACATGGAGAACTTAAATCTGAATTTTGTTGCCTAAATAATTGGCCTGATGTTCAGGCACAATGAGGTTTTGCAATTTCTAGCTTATTCGCTTCTGAATGAGTTCATCCACTTTTAAAAGCAAACCAGCTGTTTTGTGATGTAACTGCTCCTGTATACAACCTCAGGGCTGCAAGTTTGGAAACTATGACTTGACAGTTCATACCTCAAAAAAATAACTTGGTATTTCAATGTTTCCCAAAAAAACTTAGGTGGTACCTTGGATAAGACTTTGGTGAACTCAGTGCTTGTCATAATTTCTGTTGCTTCCTAGAAGCAACTAACTCTCATGGTCATAAGCTATGGGCAAATTCTGGAGAGTAACTGCCTTACAAAGTTACGTACCGTTTTGTCTCCTCTGTCCATAGTTGCTCTTAATAAACATTGATTTATCATGCTCCCATCAAAGTCAGTGACCCAGAGAGAACAGCATGAGCCAGAAACAAGGATACAAAAATGAAATTGATTGAAACAAGGAAACAAAGAATGAAATTGATTGATATTAATAGCAATTATTTAAAACCCCACATCTCCAGTCATCTAACAGATGCTTCTTGTTGCACATTAACCTGTATATGTTTTGGTGCATAAGACTAATCTATGTTTTCTTTATCTGATGCATTAGAAAACCCTAGGAGAGAAGATCCAAGACACAATGGTAGGGCACAGTGGGTTAGGTCCACGTGACCTGCTCTCGCCTGAAAGCGGCAGCCTGGTAAGGCAGCTGGAGGTCAGGATCAAAGAGCTGAAAGGGTGGCTGAGAGATACAGAGCTTTTCATCTTCAATTCCTGTCTGAGACAAGAAAATGAAGGAACAATGAATGCTGAGAAACAACTGCAATATTTTAAGGTAATAAAAACCCCATAGTTTTTATAGAGAGATTCCTCTTTATGGAAGGATAAAATATTTATCTTATACATAATATAATGCAATGCATGTACATATGTAATCATATTCATATGTTCACCTTCATTTATGTGATATGTGTTCATTTGTGTAGATTTTATTGAATCTTTAAAATAATGTTTATTCCTAATACTTTGAACAGAAAAGTGCATTAGAGGGCTAAACACACCATAACTGAAAAGCAATAGTATTCTTTCATTCTAGTTCACTATAAAGCTGAGTTTTGTAATGAAAGCCTTCACTCTGAGTATCACTCTCTACATCAGTTAGATTAATTAATGTGCTGCGTGACCATAAGTTTAATAGCCACTTTCTTTGCATGTATGAGTCAAGAATAGCCTATTTGAGGTTTATTTTTAGAGATATAAATTTACCATACACGAGAAAACATTCAAAGCTGTGGTGAATAGATATGTGAAAAAAGACATACACACTGTGAGATATGCATTAATCTAGGCCACATCTTAAGCCTAAGCCTGAAGATTTATGGAGAGGAGGGAAAATAGTTGTAGTCACAATACTAATATTCAGATGGATAAGCTCCTTCAACTGAGGGCCAGTGTTCAGATTTGCAGCTGTATTAGTGGAGGTTGTATGTTTTGTTCCATTCCTCAAAAGTTGTGGGAAAGAGGACTATTAATTTAGCAAATAAACCTGGTAAAACCATGTGATTTTCTTCTGTTCATAGCTATCACTTCTAAATAAACTCTCACCTGAGTCATCATTACAGGTCGCTTTACTCTGCAAAGTGACCTTTGACCAAAGAATAGGAAAGAAATCTTAGTAACTGTTGAGCTGTAGAGGTATAAAGAGGTTCTTCTCTTCTGTTAGTATATCAGCGTGCCTAGGGCAGCAGCATTCTTAAGTGGATGGACTATTTATTACATACGCACCTCAAAGGGGGCATTGCAAGCACTTCTGAACATGGTTTTTTTTTCAACAAGCATTCAAGAAAACAACTGGAGAAAAATTACTGTCTTCCCAATTTGTCATTCCTTAACTCTTTCTTCTCAAATCATGAGGATTTGAGAGAAAGTTGTGTCAATGTAGATAAAGTTGTTGTGGGTTTTTTTCAGGTTCCTGAGCATGTCCATTTGACTGCAATTTTAAATTATGGCACCTGGGTTTGGTTTGGGGGCTTTTTGTTTTTTTGATGATTTGTGGGTTTCTGCTAATGCAGAAACAATCATGCTGATTCCAGTTTTTCCTATAAACATACTTCAAAGCTAATGATATTAAAGTACTGTTGGTAGACCTGAAGAACTTCACAACTGTAGATCCACGTTTTCCATAGGAAATGCTGGATGCTTTTTACTTATGTGGAAAATTATGGCATTTATTTAAGTGCATAACTATGGATTAAAAAATCTAATTTCAGAAGAACTTGTTTTTAAATATATTTTTGTGGATATATGAACATAAATACCATAGAAATGTTACTTACATATTTGGAATGTGCATAAATATCTCAAATGAAATCTATTAATATATATGACATCATGTCATTCCAAGAGCTCTCGAGATATTAAACTGCATAGTACCACCCACCATGATGTAACCAGAGTATTTCATTACTCGGTTGATTATCTATTAATTACATAAATAATACATTAATTATTTTCAAAATGGTAACCATTAGAGTATAAAAAATAATTACCTATCAAATATGGTGAGAGCACATCACTTTGTCATATATATTAAACCATCTTTGTCTCATTAAATCTGAAATCCACTATAAGTAAGTTTTCCATTCTTCACTGATCTCCTGGGGAAGTGTATAAAAGAGAAAATGGATATAATTAACAATACTGCAATGTATAATACATATATTTGAGAAAGAACATTTAGAACATTTTGAAAAACATTAGCTATGCCACTAGTAGGAAACCTGCTGGGGTTTAGCTTGACTTACTTTCCACTTAACTTAAGAATTTAATCTTATTACTGCTTTCACTGTGGTAAGTGAATCGTTGTTTCTTAATGGAAGTGTATTGTGCTGTACCATCCCAATTATACACATAGCCACTGTACACAGAGAAACATTTTTTAATAAAATAAACTCAATAGTGCCATTGATGTTCGTACCATAATGTTATGTTTTAAATTACACTTATGCCTTAGGAAAAACAGTTATTCCATTTTTCAGGTGCTTTACTTTCATTTTGCAATTGGAGGATGAATTGAATGTATAGTTCACATGCAGTTGGGACCCATGATGAGAACAATGTGGTGAGAAGAGGGATTGTTAAATTCACGAGTAGGAAATTATTTTTAATTCTTTGTTTTCTTTCATAAAAGAAATCATAGTGTATTAATTGAAGTGTTCTTTTTATTAAAAAATGTGCTAATGCATTGCCTTTCTTTTGGGATATTACTGTGTAATAATAATACTTAGCATTTCTATAGTACTATCTAGTCAATGAGCTGTACATATGCTATGCAAATATTAATGAACTAAGCCCCACTAAACCTTTAAGGTAGATATTATTATCCCTTTTTAAAAATGGGGGAAATAAAATGCACAGAGGTTAAGTGACTTTTCCAGGTTTTCACAGAAGGTCAATGGGCACGTTAGTATAGGACCCTGCTACAGTAACTCTAGTCTTTGTCCCTAACCACAAGGCAGCCCTTCCTTCCTTCTTCTAAGTTACTTCTCAGTTACTTCTGTTTTCATATGTGATTAAAAGAGACTGCTTCCTTGCATTTACCATTGTTTCTTGTTTATATTTGAAATTGAAATCCTGCTGAGTATGTGTGGATGAGGTTTTTTCCATTATTATTATTATCATATTTAAATATTAGAATTACTAGAATACTTTTAGTTAAGGTCATTACTCAGCTTATGTAAGGTCCAATTTTTCTTGGTTTTGTAGAAACTATGTGGTATACTTTGGTAAGCCCAGTTATCTCTGGGCAATACAACATGCACCTCATCTGCAGAGCCAATTTGTTACTCATTCCATCAGTATTTAGTACCCCTGGCTGCCTCAGAACTTTTCGTGTTTAGTTATGAAGGAGAGGCACAAAGTTTGCTCCAGTCTGTAGTGACACTTGCTGGCCATTCCCCAGCAGGATTAAGTGAGCTTCCAAGTGTAGCCTGACCTGGTTGACTACCTAGAGGGGGAAAGAGTGAATACATGTTGCTCAGCTGTAAAGGGGGGCAGTGTGAGTCTCTTACCCCTGATTTGTTTTCTTCTGTTGCAAAACAGAAAAAAAACCCATGAATCTGGACTAAGAAAATCAAGAGATTTACTTTAATGAGATCTTCATTACTACAAACATACGTTTATTTTATTTATTCAACCTCTTTATTTCTGTTCTGTGTTTTGAGTCCCTCAAGTTCGTATTTTCTAGCTTTTCACAAAAAACAGAGAGGACCAGGACTAGAAACATACTTTTTAAATGAAATACAAGATTCTCAGGTAAACACATAATTCTAGCAGCTGAGGGACCTGATGTCATAGGGCTAATAGCAGGCACAACTGATTTCCTAACCTAATGATGTATGGCAATTTTGTAGGTCAGGAGAGATTTGGAGCAGGAAAGAACAAGGGGTAATAATAAAAAGAATTCACATTCTTTTTTTTCACTCATGAAAGTTTTAGTAAATTTCAGTTAAATAAGGTTTAGCCAGAAATTTGTGTGCCTGTTGGCTTGTAAGTAGAAACATTCTGCCACATTTGCCTTTCTGTGTCTGGGACTTCAAAAAGCAAGCTTTTTTCTCAGCAAAATGCCCTGCAAAAGACTGCAAGGGAGCCTAAATAGTTATATATATTTCTGTCACTTGCAATAAAATTTATGACTTTGTGTTCAGCATTGAGAAATGACCCAACAGCATCAAAAAAGGTGTTAGTTATGGCTTTGGCTCACAGTCCAGCTACTCAAGAACAAGTTTAGACTTTTAAGTATCTGTTCATCTCAGAATCCCTTCTCAATTGTGTAGAAGTGGGACCATCTCTGGTGCTTTCAGTAGCAAGATTTATAAAGGATCCTCTTCCCCCTCCCCTTCAAACTTGGAGAAGGAACAGGATTTCCCTGTACAGAACAGGATTTTAGCAGAGGTTTTCTGCTAAATGGAGTTCTTTGGCAACAAAGAAGTGGCATTTCACATACTTTTTCTGACCTGTTTTATATGAAGCAATAAGCAACATGTTATATATATTGTCATACTTGTTTCCTGAATCTGTGTATGGGCCTTTAAGACCTAGAGACCTGAATTACAGCAGACTGAAAGCTTGTGGTTCTCATTGACTTCAGTCAGTGTATTCATTAAAGAGATCAGACTGCTTATTTGTACCAAGAAATGTTGAAAATGTTTTCTCATTTAATATTTCTGAAAGTCAATGGTCTATCGAATTCCATAGCTAGTAGTATTTGTAGCTGTTTGTCTGCCTTGTAAACAGTATAAATTATGTGATGCTTGTAACTATTTCTAATGACTAGACTCAGAAGTGTGTGCTTTCATCTTCCACTGAATTTGTGACCGAGCCTACTAGATGATGCAATGTCATTAAAAAAAAGTCTTTTTCATCTCTAATTTCTCCAACAGCCAAAGCAACTGATTTTTCTGATTAAACCGTATAGGTTGCATCGGTAATTAATAATCAGTCAGTTGATCAGTGCTTCTTATGATGCTTTTTGCTTTAACTGAAAAGTTTGCATAACAGTCAGCACTGTACATCTTGCAAACGATTCGGTTAAATTTAATTCTATCAAATAAAGCAGAAATCAGTTTGGGAGCATATAAGATTATGACCAAATTGAAATCAAAGAAAAGTGTTAATTTTGAGTAATGTTTTGGAGACTTATAGATTTGAGAAAAGTTCTGGATGTTCCTACAGGCACAAGAAATCACTTTCACTACTGCATTTTGGATCCTTGGCAATTTTTGGAATGATGTTCATTTTTGAATTGAGTGCAATTGAATGATTGCAGAGCTGCAATCAAAGAATTACAGAAAGTCAATATGCATGTAACAAAAGTATGCAAAAGAGTTTCCAATAGAAAGTCCAAAAGAACTCAAGCAGGTTTTAATCCTTTTTATACTCCTAGGGTTATACAGAAAAATGTAATCATTTTAATAAATTTCTCAAAAAGAGAGAGCCCTAAATTTTTCAACAGATGAAGAAATGTTTACCTAATTTTTGTTTGGATTAAATTTTATCAAACAGGAAAGCATACAGTATTAAATCTTATGAAAAAAGAGGTGGGATTCCAAAGTCAAATGTAGCTTGATGCCACTTACAATGGTTTGAAGAAAACACAGACTGAATTTACGTGACCCACCAACCTAAAGCAGCAGTTCTGTAGATCACTTAATTAAGAAGCTACCACTTTACAACCAATACATACAGAAAGAGTACTCAAATACTTACTATACTCAAATGTATTTGTAATTTTAATTTAATATGCTTATTGCTTACTGAAAGAAAGCTCAGTTTGTGTGTCAATAAGATCCCTCTTTTTAAGGCAACACTAATACAATTTATAGTTCTCATTTATAAAATCATAGAATAATTAGGGTTGGAAAGGATCTTAAGATCATCTAGTTCCAACCCCCCTGCCATAAGCA
>JBAFWW010054246.1:7943-21978 GCA_036873685.1 Agapornis canus | reverse complement strand
AGCTGAAAGTCAAAACACAGCTGCACCAGCTACCATGAAGAAGAAAAAATGACTGCTACTGCTAAACCCAGGACAACCCTGAACAGTCGTAGTATGAAAATTGATAGAGACAATTGTACAAGAAAACTAACTTTCTTTGACGATGGATCCTATATATCTTATAAGACCTGAAGGGCATCATGAGTGCATACCAATTGGAAGATCCAGAGGAAAGGTTTAAGTTCAGCTAGATCATACATCACATTCAGCACATGTACACATTTTGATGGGCAAAATACTGATGTACTCTCCTCAAAACAGATCTATTCAAACATTTGTACAAATCAAGAGCAGCAACTAGTGATACCTGGCAAAATTTTCTTTCAGGAAGTATATATTGCAAATGATAGATTCACAGAGTGGTTTGTGTTAGAAGCAACTTTAAAGATCACTTTCTCCCAACTTTCCTGCTATAGGCAGGGACACCTATTAGATCAGGTTGCTCAAAACCCCATTCAACCTGGCCTTGAACACTGCTAGGAATAGGGTAGCCACAGTTTCTCTGGGCAACAAGTTCCAGTGCTTAAGTTACACCTTCAGAGTAAATTACTTCCTAATGTCTGATCTAAATCTGCCCTCTGTCAGCTTAAAACTATCCCCCTTTGTTCTGTCACTACACACCCTTGTAAAAAGTCCCTCCATAGATTTCTTGTAGGCTGCTCTAAGTTCTCCTTGGAGCTTTCTTTTCCTCAGGTTAAACAAGCCTAGCTCCCTCATCCTATCTTCACAGGAGAAGTGCTCCAGCCCCCTGATGATCTTTGTAGCCCTCCTCTGTACTCACTTCAGCAGATCCACACCCCTCTTGTACTGGGGGCCCCCAGAGCTGAACACAGTAGTGCAGGTGGAATCTCACAAGAGTGGAGCAGAAGGGGAGTAGAAGGGGAGAATCACAGAATCATCTCCCTCAACCTGCTGGCCATACTTTGATGCAGCCCAGGATATGATTGTTTTCTGGGCTATAAGCACACACTGCTGATTTATGTTGAGCTTCTCATCAACCAAATTCCCCAAGTCCTTCTCCAAATCCATTCTCCTCCCAGCCTGTATTTGTTCTTGGGATTGCCAAGACCCAGGTGCAGGACCTTGCACTTGACCTTGCTGAACCTCATGAGGTTTACGGTTGCCCACCTCTCGAGCTTGTCAAGGTCCCTCTCGATGGCATCCCTTCCCTCCAGTGTGCAGACTGCAAAAGCAGATCCAAAACTCTGACTGTGGAAGCATGAGGGTGCCATGAGGATTCCACATGGGGATAGCCCATAGTAGCAACCAGTAGGGAAGACATATGTACCAGTATAATAAGAAAATCTTGTGGATTTGGTTTAATAATATCATTCAGGATTTTACAACCGCATAAAACTTTTGACAAATTTTATCAGAACAGGTCCAGGATTAGCAATTATTGTTAATTTTTTTTTTTTTTGTGATTTAGAGCTATCAGTTTTGATTATCACTGCCTTTACATTGTTTTCAGATTATTGCTTTGAAAATTAAAACCAAAACAACCCAATAATGCACAGTAATTTCAAATATGCATAACAACTATTGGTTAAACTTTTGCAAACCTAAACCCTGCACATTTTTGTACCCATATAAAAGAAACAGGGCTTTAAAAATATAGGAACATATTAGAAGTAAAGCAAGAACTCAAATCAAAATAACACAAAACCGAACTCAAATAAAAATTATAATTTTAGTCTATTTTTGACAAAGCTTAATTCTACTATCAGGGCATTCTGGCATGCCTAAGATATGCAATTTTTGTTGATTCTTGAGAAATAAATGCAACTACCTGCATTCATAAATCCAGTATGATTTTTTCTTGCCCTAAGCAAATTCTCAGATAAGTTTCCTAGTCCTGTTTTTGTTTATAAGCAGTAACTACTAATATTATCCATTCAAATTCCCACGGATAATTAATCCTGTGCATATTATGGATGAGAAACGTCTAAGCTCTTGTGTAGGATCTTTCCAGAAATAACAAGGGACTTAGCCACATGCTAAGTAAATTGTTCTGGCATGTAGCCCATGACTGTAGCCTCTCCAGTACGGAACTGCAAATTAAATTCTTGTATGACTTATGTCCAGTCATTCTTTCACCTGGCAAATGCATATCTACGCACACGATAACCACTGAACTCAATAAGGTTCTTGCACTGTAAATTAACTTAATCAGCCCTGGAGACATCCAAGATACAGGAGTGAAATAATTAATCTGCTTATTTGAAAGTTTAAACTCTTCTAAATTAACCCAACAACTGGAAGTGTTTCTTAGACCTATTGGTGTAAAACCAAAGAGCCCTTATCCTTTTGTTTTTTAACTTTTGCATTCCCCAGAGTAGTTTACTTAAACCAAGGTGCTTGCACATCATTTGCCTAACTTTTTTTTACTGAAACATCAATCTAAAAATATCTGTTTAGCTCTAACTATACACAAAATGTTAACACATAAGATATCCATCATTAACTCAAAACTTTATGAAACTAATGAAAACCTAAACCTCATTACCTAATATTGCTATTGTTGTAATCATGGTTTTTGCTTACACATTAACAATCTTTCATCATATCACACTGTAGTAGGTCATAGAATGATTTTTGATTTTTTTTACTTTCTGAATTCTTGGGAACCTTCAGTCATATGCAGGATTCTAAGCCAATTTATGTGAAAACTGAGGCATAGGTTTGTCACATGCTTATATTTGAGTAGTATCTATACAGATTTTTAACTTAGTGAAACATCATTGTGGTTACCTGAAAGCACACCAATTTTTTAAAGATTTCTGAAATTATAGAGCCTGCATGAGTTGAATATTTCCAGTATAGAAAAGGATGGGGACATCTCTGTGAGAGAAATTTTACTTACTGGAGCTGAGAAAAAATTTGTAAATTTATAATTTGAGATTTAAATTAAATGAAATTGTAATTTAATTGGTTTCTGATTGCCTATTTTGATTTAAGAGGATTTTTTGAAATTTCCATTTGCTTGGCCAGCAGGCAATTATAAAACTTGTAACACATATTTCTGTTGCAGTATGACATACTGACCAGAATGCAGAAGACAATTAACTGTATATGTAGTTTGGATTGGGATTTAGTTATATTTTTAATGCAACCAAAGATATACTGCCATTTAAATTATTTAAGTTATAATAAAAAACTTTGTGACAAAGTACTCAATTCAAAATACAAGGTTAAAAATTTTATGGGTTCAAGTGCATAACAAAACTATCTAAACTTGAATAAAGAACAGATAAATGACTTTTTTTTCTTAAGATTTATCTAATAAAAAAATTAAATTCTTCTAACAGTTTAAATATTTCAGTTTTCTTTTCCTACAAATATATATGTACCATAAAAATGAAAAGCACTACTCAGAAGTAACAATGCAACTCTATTTCAGCCTAAAGATGAGTTATTTTGTTTCTAGAGCACTTTTACCAAATGGTTAGTGATTATATTTTATATTAGTTTTTAATTCCAACCAGCAGTTTTCAGAAGAGCACTGGAAAGATCCCAGCCCTCTAAATTGTTAAAGATCCTTTTTTAGAGGCCACAAAAACTGTTGTCATTGTCAGTCTGCCTGTAGCTGAATACATTTGCTTCAGGATCTGAGATATGCACAATAGTAAGGTTTGGTAAGCTTGCCTGTTTGAAGGAATCCAGACTTTGTTAAGATCTCATGGAAACTTATTTATTGCTATACTTTCAGTCATAAGATGAAGCACATAAAGGAACCTCAGGAAGCACCATAATAAAACACAGTAGGAAGGAGTGCTCTCCAGTTGTGTTTTGAACCATCCCCTGCTTTTACATCAAAGCAACACTGAGGTAGCAGAATGATGAATCAGACTCATGAGCCAAGCTAACTCACTGTGTAGATGATAACTGCTCTTTCTACCTCAGCAGAGAATAAACTCTTGGCTTTGGTGTACATGTGGGTGCTTGACAAGAATGTGGGTCAGACAAAAGTGGGTAAGGTCAGTCTGTTATGGGAAGACAAATACGAAAGTGATTTTCAATTAAAGTCCAGCACACTCTTTCAGGCAAAACATGTCAGGACAAGCAGACCACCTGCTCCTGCTGTAGCCTGGAGGCACTTTGAGGAGCCAGCTGTGACCGACATCACCTCTGTTAAAGCAGAAGCTGAGGTTAGATTAGAAACAGAAATGTCATCAACAGGAACCAGGCACAGCTCTCTCAACTTTGGCAAGCAATACTGCAGATGGACCTCATGTCCCCAGTGTATGTCTGCTAATGTCGCCACCAAGGTGAGGGCATCAGTATTTTGTGCAGTTAGGAGAGCCTCCCTGCCAAACTGGAAGCCCTGCTTCAAGATTATCAAGCAAAATTTAGCTAGAGAGTGATCACATGTAAAAGGTTGCTGGACATCAAATAGAGAACAATATTGGCCCAGTCATCAGCCTCCATGACAAAGACAATTTAGATGGCAAGGGACCTTGAAGTCTTTACATTTGTTTACCTAAATTTAGCTGTTAGGTTAATGTGAGGGGAAGTGGGTGAGCTGGTGGGAACTGCGGAGTGAGATGTAGTTGCTCAAACATAAAGCAGGCAGTTAGTTCACCCGAAGTCAACCTGGATTATTTCTGCAAATGTAATCAGCATACTTGTATTATTAGGCATATACCAACAGATCATTTATTTTAAACATATAAACTTATAAACTAGGAAGAGAGATTGAGATGCTATCCAACACATAGGAGAACCTATTATGTCACAGAATTTACACAGATGCCCTGAAGTGGGAATGGTTCTGAAATAATATCCTTAGTTGGTCCCACAAATCCTAGTCAATGAATCCTTGCTTCATTGCATGTGTCAACACCATTACTATTTCTATAAAACTTCCATTGTTTTTTTGCAGCCTCAGAACTATCATTATAATAAAATGGACCATCTGTAGAAATCACATAAGGATGCATTTAAGATGATGACTAGGAGGTACATGTTTACAGGCATTTGCAAGAATTCATGCATTCTCATTTCTTTTTTTTAAAAAAGTAATACCTGTTATATCTGGGAAGACTATTCAAAATGTATAGCTGCGCACTACTGTAACAATTTGTATTTGTAATATGCTATGTAATGCAATACAGCTGGGAGAAAATTCAAAACAAATACCACAACTGATTCAAAGCAAACAGGCTTATGTTACAATAGGTACCTCCAGATTTGAGGCTGCAGACCACCTAAAATACATTTTCAGAGTTTTTTACTTTCCCTGTCTGGCATACTTAACAAGGGGACATCTGGAAATAAGTATCAGTGCAATTACCAATATCCTAATCTATGAAAATACTTTTTGAAGGACATAGAGTCCCTTACTGCATTTGATATCATTACATGGTCATGCATTCTGATTTTGAATGAGTTGAATGAGAGGATGGCTTCAATGACTTGCAGATATGTCTGTAATTTCAGTAACAGTTTCCATGTCATGTTGTTCTTGATATTTATTTTATCTGAATTTCTGAAAAAGCATGAGCAGTACTAAAGCAAAGCAACAGCTATATTTAATTATAGCATGGCTGATGTATCTGCAAAGGATCTTAACAGAATTTTGCTGGTTTGTTGGTTTGGTTTTTTTTGTTTGTTTGTTTGTTTTTTGGTTTTGTTTGTTGGTTTTGAATACTTGCAGAGAGAACATTATTTCCTCTGCTTTTTTATTTAATGTTCTTCTACTGATTTTTCAGTTGCTTAAAGGAAGCATAGTCTTGCATCTCAATCAAACAGTTAAAATATCAAGTGCTATGAAACAGCTGGTTAGTCACATTTTATTGTTGCTGGTCCTGGATTGTAAATGCAGGCAATTCTAAAAAAAAATATTTCCTTTGTGCATTAACAAATGTTATTTTCAGAAGTTTCAGCTGTGCATTTTTTCTGTGAGCTTCTTGTAAACATTCCCACTAACAGAGGCTGGTCAGAGGATACTTGAAGAAAATAAATGGAAATGGAAATAGAATATGGCCACAGATGAACAGAATTCACTTAAGTATTCAGAATACTATTAATAGAAAGTGCCGGTAAAATTTGTTCAGCTCTAAGATCTGGATGACTTGGGTAAAAAAACAAACAAACAAACAAACAAACAAAAATAAAAAAAACCCCAAACAAATTAAATCCTACTTTGAAATAAAATTCATTAAAGTTACCACAGTATTTTGGCACCTTGTGTCAGTTATTCCAGAAATCCAATTTACTGTAGATATGTTGGAGGTTTGCAAAAGAAGTAAACAGTTGCTGTGATGAAAAATGCTACTGGAGTAACTAGGTAGAGGATAGAAAAGTTATTTGTTCATATTATTTGGTTTAGGGTATTAATTTCATGCCCAAATTACAATAGTATTTGCACTAACTGTGCTTTAGTGCAAAAACATATCACTTTGTTAATATGAGTTAGCAGTTTTTCTTCTTAGAGGAAATAATGAAAAACCCTATTTCTTGGAAATATAAGCAGATGAGCCATCACCATAGCAACCAAAGAACGTATCCATTGCGTCATTCTGTCAAATGGCCCCTGCATGTGACTGCAAGCTCACATTCCATACTTCCATCAGAAAGCAGGTTTTTGTCCTGCCATCCAATAAAATCAATACTCAGTAGGATGTTTTCTGCCTGCCTTAGTTTAGAAAGAGGAAGCTACTTAAAGTAGGGTTTTGGGGGTTTTTTGTTTGTTTTCTTTTTTTTCTTTTTTCTTAAAGGTACAGCAAAGGTTCTCTATCTGTCAATATACTGAAAGATAATGAAAAACAAATTAATAGAAAAGAGATAATTTGCTAATAATAGGATTCCTCTTGCTCTTTATTGTGTTTCGTGAGCCAGTTATGTCTTTGTTGCAGGGTTATCACAGGCTCTTTGGACAGTTTCCAGCAGTCTGGCTTATTTAAACACTCTGTTTCTCTACTAGAGTTATGAAAGAGACTTTGATTTCTTCACCCCAAGGAGGAAAATCACACTGCAAACATGTTTTATAAATCAGACAGCAGGAACCAAATACAAATTGCATAGTGTTAAATGATCATCCATTTCCCTTGCAAACCCTAAAGCAGGATTTTATTTTCCTATCTTCTCATCTTCAAAGATATCACAAATCCATCCTCTCTCTCAAACTCTAAAAGGTCATTTTGATCATGTCCTTTCCTCTTCATCACCCTCAGATTACAACCTTCTTTACACCTGCCCTGCAATAAGAACCAAGACCTTTGGCAGCTGGTCTAATTCCTGGTCTAATTCCAAAAACGACCAGGCTGAGATTTCCCAAATGTTATAAAACCAATGGCAACTTATGCTTGTGTGAGTTGTGCATTTTACCTCAAGAAAGTCAGCTCAGGTTCAATTTCTGTAAGTTAGACGACTACTGCAACATTCTCTGGGAGAAAACAAATGTACTCTTGCCTTCTTAGGTAGGTCTGAAGGTAGCCTTGTTGCTTACCTTTTGAGGAAATGCTCTCTGCTGAATGGTTTGTGATGAGTACCAGTGGTGCCTGATAAAAGTCTTCAGTGAAATTCAAAGTCTAACTACAGAGTGATTGGACTCCAGGATCACTTATGTCCAGGTACCAGCATGACTGTTATCAAATATGGCATTTAAGAGATAATAAAAATTATGATGCAGAGAAGGCACCATCTCTGTGTACTACTATAATAAAGTCATGCTATGGTATACCCTCCACTGGACATGTGTCTCCAGAATCAGAACTTTCTTTTTCTCCACAATAATGCTTTGCTCAGTAAGGCATTGTCGTTCTCTCTCTCTTGTCTCTCTTTGAAATACACAGTATGTTTTAGGTTTATAAAAATGCAAAGGATATTAAAATGTGCAAAAAATGTAGCAAGATTCTATACTCAAATAAATTAACAGCTATATGGAAAATTGATTTGAAAATGTCAATTGGTTATACCAGAATAATGGTCTTGAAACCTAACTAAATGACTTCTGACTGTCAGTTTCAGTTAAGATAGGTGGACTGGCAGTTTTCCAAAGCAGATTATGTGGAATTACTCCATTGGAGCTGTTTCCTATAAACATAGGAAGTGAGTTGGCAACCTCCTGTAAAAAGAAATCAATCAAAACATGATCTATACCCTTTCTTTGTTAGATGTCATTAGCAAAACCAAGAATCAATTAAAGTATGATGTCTAGGAGTTCCTTTTTTTCATTTAAATAAACCAAAATATTTGTGTTTTAATCCTCAGCCAGAAACTTAGGCCTTGGGAATTTCAGCTCTAGATCCAAAGAATTAATGTTTTCTCTTCATTTTTGATCTACTTAGTAGTTCCTCAAAAGATTATGACCTCATAGAGGAGTGGGAGGTAAATAATTGTTCTCATAAAAAAAACTCACCACACCTTAAAAAACGAGGATGACAGCCTGCATGGTTTGTGCTGGCTCAGGTACTTCACAGTAGTGTTCAGATATAACGTTCACTCAGACAGGACTCTCATGAATGTAGTTGGACTGCTTCTAGCACCAAATTTGATTCTTCTTAGCTGCCACCAGGCAGTCTGCTTAGTTCAAGGTTTGTGGCAGCAGATAAGCCATATTTATTTCAGTCTTGAAAATTTGTCACCTGACACTACAGGGGTATTAGTCCTTCATCAGAGACATCAGCCTTATCAGTTGTCCCATTTTAAAAAACCCTGCCACTACATGCTGACATAAATGGAGTTCCACCTGATTTCTCTGTTGACAAGTCCGATTCAGCAGAACCATCTTGCCTAATTTGGGCAAGTTCTGGTTCACTTGCATTAGATCTTTCAAAGTCCAAATGGAAGCCTGGGCTATCACTTGATCTTAGTTGTGGCTGATCATTTACTTCATCCTTCTCAGTTTGAGTTTATGCTTGTGAACAGAGAATCTGTTTGAGTTTACGCACATAAACAGTGTACCAGTTTAAAACTGTTATCTGGTCTAAAGTAGAAAAATAATATATATATATATATATATGCACAATGTATATATATATATACATACATTTATATACATGTAACCACCATCCCTTGAAGAAAGGACTGCCAAGTCATCTTTTTAATCAAAAAAAAAAAAAAGAAGGAGAGATAAGTGGAAAAAATTATTAACATTCTGAAAGCCACACAGTATTTTTCTGACACGCTTCCTGTAAGATGCGTTCTATATTGAGAACATCAACTATTAACTTTATATATAAGTGTCATGTCTTTAGCTGATGTAATACTAAGAAAATAGTTCTGTGGCTGTGTTCAGAAAAATCAATATTGCAATTTGATTCAGATGTGCCATTGCTTTTCTTTTTTTCATAGAACTGTGGACATATCAGCTTCCATATCTGGTATCATTAAGATGGTAATTTTTTCTTCACAATACTTCACTTTAATGGATCCAGCAGAGAAATAGCAACCAAAAACTAAGCAACTAGAATGATAATCTGACCTCTGTGGGAATATTAGCACTTATTTATCTTCATCACCTTCAGTGCTATAAGATGTCACCAGTGAATTTCTCATGATATTTTTTCTTTTTCTAACAAGGATTTAGTTTGATTAATATAAATTACCCTGTACTTCTCCACATAAAAGCCCTTTTAAAGAAAAACGTAGTATTTCCTTGCTATGATCACAGGTCTTTGACCTAAAATAATATATATATAAAAAGATTTCTTTGCAGTTTCTCCAACTTGTCCTACATATAAAACAACAATAGCATTGTTAGTGTTTTTGTCTCCTTTCCCTGGATGCCTGTAGTTCTGTCTATATGCAAAAAAGTCAATTTCATTTAAGCAGATTTAGCATTAAATCCTCTATAAACTCACAGAGTACATTGCCATTGATGGTGCCTTTATGTGACATATTTCACATATTTTTCATCCATTGCTGAGCTGTGGTTTTTAATCTGATATGATAGATTTTTTTTTTTTTTTTTTAGGTTATTGTACAGTCTGGCTAAGATAAGGAATCACTGCCTAATAACAACAGGCCATAGACTGGTAATGGTGCCCAGAGGACAAGGCTGGCTCAAAGACTACCAGTTAGAATATACAGGATTTCACGAGGTTTGGAAGTGACTACTAATCAACATATTATGCTGATGTGCCTTTGTTTTGGATTATAAATGAAGACTGGACTGGTTTTGCTAAAAGGACAGCAATAGTTCTAACAAATTATCTTCCTCCTGAGGAGTATTTTGGCAGCAGTCTTAACTTAAATTGTCATCTCATCACTGTCATTGTATAGCTGTGTCTTATCAGTTATTTCTCTTTTTCACTCCACCACATTGGGATCTCTGGCAGACAGGGTCCACACTGAGATCAGCCAGAACCTTGAAGTACAAGGAATCACTTGATGTAGCCCTTATTATAGCTTAGATGCTGAAGCAGGGAAGGCTTTGTGCATAGATCAGATGCCATTTTCAGAAACTTCAGTCTTAATTTTGTCTTCTAGTTGGATGCTACATCCAAGGTAACTCAATTCTACATTGTAATCTAAATACACTGCTGTATTTTTGGAGAAGAATTAGTTGCATATGGTATTTCTGTATTACATGAGTATCCTTAATGATTTACGACACATGAAATTTAAATACTATTTTACAAAACAAATAAATGGTACTTTATTGTCATTTTTTTGTTGGAAATGATTCAGGGATTAAATACACACAACATTTATTATTGTTCTCTTTTCTGTGGTGTAAGAAACCATTACAGCACAGTAAAAATATCATACTTTTGCCTTCATGATTATTCATAAAAAAATTTTAAAAAATGTTTTCTATCTAAATCTACTGGAAAATTGCTTACAGTCTTATCTTAAAGTATATTGTAATTGTTGTTACAAAGTTAACACAGACAATATCTCTTAAATCAAGTATATTTCAAAAGTGAATTTTATTTCTGATAGTTAAATGTATCTAGTCTCATGCTTTTGTTTGGTACTTCATCATGTATGAATTGATTTTCTAGATACGGGAGAACATATCCAGTTCCTGCAGCTTTCAAGAGCATAATGCTCTATCAAGCTGTCATGTTCTCACACCTGACAGGACACTGAATACATCTATAAGTAACAATTAAAAAGTTAAAAAGAAGTGTAGGACTAACTGAAAGAATAAATACCATGACTTACCTATAAATACAGAAACATTCATTCACTCATTTGCATCATGGAATTGTTTCAGTTCTTTCAGGACTGTATTTCAGGAAAAAGTATTTCCCTTTTTAAAAGCAATCCTATGTCAAATTCACATACAAAGGTAGAATATTTAGTGAGTTCAGTAAGATTACTGATGATGAAAATGCACGTGGCCTACTTTATACTTACATGATTTCTAGGACTTCTCATTGAACTAAACCTGTTTTCCAGTACATGTCTCTGATGCTGCATATGTATTTTTATATTTATATAGATCTAACATTGCTTAAATTGTTATCCATGACAAATTAATTAAATCACAACCCATGAATTGCAGGACCTCAGATGGAATTACCCAGTGTATGCTGCAGTCATGTGTATTGCAACACAGTTGGTATTTCTTCTGTTTTCTTGATCATCATGTGACAATGGTACATCCCAACTTAGCATGGAACCTAAATTTCCAGCAGAGAGAAAAAGTCTGGGTGACTAGTTATAAAATACTGATGTGTATATACTGAGCAGGTCTCAGGGACTACTGAACAAATCTACATCTATATGCCCACAGAAGGTTAGTCTCTAATCTGCCTGTGAAGTCTTGTCATCTGACATCAATACATAAACAGGGCAGTATGATTGGGAATTGATTAGACAACCACAGACAGATTGTTTGACTATGCCAGTATATCTGATGAGAGTAGGGCTAGCCATGTTGAGTCACCTTCTGTGTTTTGAACCCAGACAGTTCCCTCCCTGCTGAATCCCCTTTACAGCTGTCCCCAGAGAATGTGACTGACATACAGGGAGGGATGCAAGTCATCAGTGTGGGCTGCCTCTGAATTCTTCATATATATCCATTGTTAAGAAACAATGTTAAAAGGATGTAAGCTGCAATGATCAAAATCAGGTTTTTTTCTGGGATGTAATTGTGATCAAATCAAAATTCTCTTACACAGTTTGCTTATTTTTCATTCCCGATATCTAATTATTTTGGCATCCATTTCCATGCAGTTACTGCATTATCTGTAGAAGTATGTCCAATACAGACATGGTTAAGACTGGTGTCAAATATAAAATCGTTACTAACATTCATGTTGTTACAAACCCTCAAATACTGAAATTATTCCACCAAAAGAAAAACAACTTTATTTTTTTTTCCCATAAAAAACTAAGCCAAGGTAATGTGAATCAAGAAGAAATGGTGGATATTTATGATGAATTTTTGACAAACAACTACTCACTTAAAGATTAACTAAGAAAATTTATTCTGAATAAGAAACAAATGTGTGAAAATGGCAATCTGTTCCTGGACAAATCTCAGGCAGAAATAAGCAATCAAGTTAGCTAATTAAATTGCTCATGAATTATTCATTCAGCTCAAGATACCATATCTTTTTTGTAGATTATTTTTTGGTAGTAGCTATTAGTTTCCTTAAGGCTGTTTAAAATAGTATGACTACAAATAATATCTCTTGTTTCATTGGATACCTCAACCCACTGAACTAGGGTTAGTTACTGTTAAGTAGGTAATAAAATGAATTTGTTTCTCTGTTTTGAACACTTTCTCATTCATGATGCTTTATAGGATGAAAAGATCCTAGGACAATTTTCTGTTTGTCCAAGCTAACATGGGGATATATATTGTTCCTAGAACATTTTTCTTTCTTTTTGGTTTTTTTGCTTTCACTTAAAAAAAGGTGTTATTATCTACCAGAAATTAGATTGATCTTGTCAGACTGTGAGATTGAAGTGAAACGGGCAGTGTTCATCCCTTTAAACAGCTTATAAAACAGGTAAAAAATAATAAATCACTAAAATAGCAGTACTGTTTCTCTTTCTTCTCACTTTTGATTTCTTTCTGCCCCCCACCTCTCTTCCCCCCCCCCCCACACACACTTTATTATTTTAGTGGAGAAAAAGAAGAGAAGGAAGAAAGAAGAAAAGGAAATCTTGGAAGGCATGAAAATTATGGTCATAAAATTAAGTTTCTGAAGCCAGTAAGATATTTCATGTCTTTATGGGAAAGAAACACTTTTAATGTCTCTAAGTTTTCAAAAAAATTACAAAATTTTTACCAGGTCTCCAAGTCTTAATGTCTGGAATTACAGAGAAGCAAAAGTCATGTAGATGACTCTCAGCTGTCCAATTGAGGGGGGGGAGGGGGGAGTGGTAAAGCAGCTTGGTGTCCACGTGACATTCAGCCAACACACCACATGGCTTTCACAATTCAGGTATAGTCTGATTGTAGTAAGCCTGACTGCTGAGCTGAAACAGCTCTAGAGCTAAAGTGAGGGTCCCTGTAAGAAATGTTATGTCTTGCTGTTGCTTCCTTTTGGCTTTTGTGGCAGTTCAAAGGAGTACCTCCAAATGCAGGTACTAGAGAGGCAGTGCAGGGGTGGAGAAAACGACTCCATATTTTCGCTGTAATTTCTTTGAGAGAAAACTTGGGTATTATACAAATGGATTTATCATCTTGTGAAGATTGGTTTTGTCTCCTCATGTGTCATCTCTTCAGTGATGTATTGTTCCGATGATAGCAGTTGTAAAAGTGAGCAGTACTAGGAAGTGAAAAGTCCTTTGGTGTAATGATTCTTCTAGTTCCTTTTCTGCTCTACTTCATAGTGGTGTACACAAGAGAATTCACCAATTTGTGAATTTCCTTACCAAAATGATTACATAGCTTTGAGCATAAGTGTGACAAATACTTTTAAAAGCAGAACTGAAAGCCACAGTGGTGCTGGTGACCAGTAAAAATAACATGAATAAAATGTTTGTGTTTTGTTTTCATTTGCTTGGGGGTTTTGTTGTTGTTGTTGTTGCTGTTTTGGTTTTGGTTTTTTTTTTTTTTTTTTTTTTTTTTTTTTTTTTTTTTTTT
>JBAFWW010054245.1:0-16740 GCA_036873685.1 Agapornis canus | reverse complement strand
GTTGGAACTAGATGATCTTTAGGTCCCTTCCAACCCTAACTATTCTATGATTCTATAGTAGGAGTGTGACTCAAGTCCTCCTTTCCTAGGCCTCAAATAAGGAAAATCTGGTGTTTGGATGGACAACAACATTCTTACATAAACCAGTTATATTTCTGACCTTGTAGAAGCTTTTGGAAAGCCTCTCAATGGGAGAAAGTACTTCTGTTATTGAAGAATCTCTGACATTTACTGTTTTGGTGCAAAACAAATTGATTCAATGATTTAGTGGAAGGTTTTGCATGGCTTTAGACTGAGTTCCAAGATACTACTTTTAGGCAGGAAAAAAGTAGTAAACCACAGTAGGTATTACCCTCTGTCCCCCAACTTTAAAGCTTTTCCAATAATCCACTATGATGTTAATGGAATAAACGTAATTCACAGATAGTAAATAGGGATGATTTATAGGAGTTTCTTCTGACTTTGATATTTTTGAAAAATATTTTTGTTTTGAATTAATAATTATGTATTTTGAATAAATGGGATTTTATTCATATATGCTTCTGGTTTTCAGGCCTGTCATATTTATAGCATCCGTCTGTGTTTCCATACATGCAAAATTAGACGCACATAAATACTTTTTTATTCATAAGAGAGAAGATATTTTAAATAACATCGGCAGCTAGGCTGAGCTTAACTCTTTCAATTAAACTGTTCTGGAGAAGCTGACATATCATAAACCTGAAATCGGGTTAGAAACTATCATGGAAAAGTCAGTATTGTAAACATGTTTCAGTTTAATTATTCTGGTTCTGTGCTAATGAGATATTTAAAAGTATAATGAATAGAAATCCAATTTAATAAAATCTTATTTGTAAGTTGTTAAGACTGCTAGATTATTCTAGTAGCACACACGAGGCTTAAACAGTTATTAGTGTAGAACTACCATGCTGTTGTTCCATTCATTCTTATTCTGATCAACATTATATTTTTAGTAAAATACCTTTCATTTCTGTGGAGTTTTGCAGAATATTTGTGTATGCTTGACTGGCATGAAAGGACACAGTGCTGTATTCCTTGATGATTTCAGTAAAGAATTAGACTCCATTTGAATGGAGTCTATGTAGTCTGAAAGTATTCCCTACATTGGAAAGTTAGATCTGAATATTTGAACTAGAGCTGTCATTATAAACCTGAGCTCATGACCATCAAACAATAAATGTCCCTGAATTTATGAGAAATAAAGAGTTATTCGTTACTGCAGTGTGTTGCCTTTTGGTAATTTCTCTCTCATATGCCTTTCATTAAGCCAGGAGTTCCTAAAAACCTTTAAACTGAAAAAGGAAGAAACTTGGAAGTAACTCATACAATCCTCATACAGAATACAAATAGAGGGATGTGAATGAGGATGGAACAACAGAAAAGAGAGCTAAACAAAAGGATATGATGAGTACATGGATCATTTCTACAACAACTTTTAACTGTACAGGTTTAGCCCATTTGTATAGTACTTCAATCAGAGTAGCAGAAGTAGTTTATATAGTATGTGGAACCAGACATTATGGGAAAACAGGTACCAAAATAATAAATGTATTGGAACCAAAAAGTTAGTAAAATAATTTCATGTTAATGCACTAAAAACTGTTAAGGAGTAAAGACTGTTGAGCAATAGCATGATAAAGACGTTATTTTTGAGGTTGAAGATGAGATAGTGTCTGAATGAAAATTATTCAGCATAGGGTAGGAAAAAAGCTTAATGGTGATGCAATTTATTATGAATCTGCTAGTACAAATTTAATCTGGATAATAATGCCTACAAATACAGGAAAGAAGGGTAACAAGATCCTATGATTATGCAGATTTGTGTGATTTCTCTTAGGCAAACATCAGGAAAAAATCAGTCAATGATGTTGGGGATAATATGAGTTTGAACACAATAGAAGATAGCTTCTTCTATGGAACAGACACTGATCAAGTGAGAGGCAAGGATAACTTAGAACTTATTTTAGTTAATGATAGGATCTGCGGAAAAAAACCCTGATGTCAGAAAATAGTCTTAAATCTGGTGGTTTTGAGCTTTTCCACTTCATGTGAAGTTGTAAGAGAGAAGAATGTGGAAGATCTGTAACTGCAGTCCAGTATTAAAGAAAGCCAAACTGAGATACAGAAAAGTTTAGTGAGATAGTCTTGAGGGAGGATAGCCAGAATGATTTTTTAGGTAAGGCATGATATTACTTTATGCAGAAAAAACAAACCAAAAATGCCCATCAAACATTGTTGAAAATTCACATTGGGGAAGAAAAAAACCCATCCCCAACCAAGTAAAAAAAAAAACCAGCAAAACAATTAGAAATAACAGGGATGAAAAAGAATTCCTAGAAGGTAAAAATCTTAAGCAAGCTAATAAAGGCAAGCACAAAACCTATAAAGAATGAAAAAGAGATGTTGATTAGCAAGGTGAAATCTGCATCAATGATAAGAAGGTATAAAACCAAACTGAGAATGAAGAGAAATCTTACTAACCAAAATCTGCACAGAAAATTGAAACAATAAAAAACTTCTAAAGCCATTCAAATAAAATGAGAATTTAAAAAGTGGGGTGGATATTAAAGGGTTCAGCTAAATAATTACTGGAAAAGTTGCCTCTGTTTCTGGCAAGACAGTGTATATAATTTTTTATGTATAATGAAAGTAGGAAAAGGGCAAGAGAAATCACATCATCAGCATATCTGGTACTCTGTGACACAAACATTTGGTCCAGAAAATTTCTGTCTGGGTACGCTGAAAGGATCAACAGATGAACTGCAAGTCCAAAATTTCTGATAAGCAGAGGCAAGGGGACAGTAGGTAATGAGAGGGGACATACTTGAATGCATAGAATTCTTTAGTGGAGTTTCTTGGTGACCAGTTTTGAGCTCAGTACTTCATAATACACTTATCACTGATATATATATATATATATATATATATATATATACACACACACACATACATACTTGCATATTGGTGTCTGTATGTTGAGATACAAATGTATGTAAATATATATACACTGTATAAAACTTTATGAATTTATTGTTACTGTCAATATTTTACCATGACAATGTTTGTTTATAAATTTAATTGATTTGTATCTATTTATTGTTTTATTTTGGCCTGGACTGAAAGGAATGGTGTAAAAGTGAATAACGCAATTTACAGAATCACAAGTGAAAAATTTTGCTATAAACTGGGAAGCTCTAATTTTTTACAAAATTCTTAAAATCTGAAGGTAGTGATTAATCAGAAGGTGACTGTATGTTGCCATTACAAATGAAGTACTGTTGTAAAGGGAAAAGAGAAATATGATTCTACGGTGTATTAGGCAGGATTGTCCTAATAGTTGGGAAGACGTTAATACTATTGTGAAGGATGTCGTTTTTCATGAGTTTCTGTTGTATTATGCTGTATTATGTTGTATTATATGAAATTTAAAGATCAGAAAGAAACTAGAGTAATTAGGGCATGGAAAATGTGCCTACATACGAGACTTTTTTTTTTTTTAAAAAAAAGGCACACATAGCCAAATACATATTGAAATGGCATGTGATTTGTTACAAATGTATTTTCGGTTAAATACTAAAAACCAGAAAAGTTCTGAACTAAAGAGTGATGTTGGGACGACATCAAATACTTATATATTGATTATATGGCCTACAGATGTGAAGAAATTTATTAACTGACTTAAAAGTGAGATACTAGAAGGGTCTTCTAGAGAGGTATCAGGCCAATAAACCAAAGCTGGTTTAAGGTAGAACTAGAAAGCTTGCAGAAAAAGTTATGTAATTGAATGGGACAGCTTCTGTTAGGAAAGTGACATTTGTGCCAAGTTGGGAAGGAAAAGGCTTTTTGAGGAAGATGGAATACAGTTGTTCTACATTTATACTGTATCTGTTCTCTGCCTGAGGGCTTACTGCAGGCACTCAGGTCAGGAAGGATGTTTTCTCCCCTTATTGTATAATTTAAATCCTTAATTCTGTTCATTTCTTTTTTCTTTTGTTCTCTTTTGTAAAGTGGGACATGTTTTAATTCATAGAACATTTTACAAACAATTTACAACATATTTCCACTCCTATTGCAGGGGCCTCTATACATAGACCATTGTTGGTGCCCTTGTTCCTCTTTTTCTTTTTCATCAGGGAACATTAAAGGTCTGTCTTTTGATTGTTACTGCAAAATTAAAGGTTCTGAGTCAGTCTGTAGAACACTGGGGTTTTAATTTTTTGTTTGTTTGGTTTGGTTTTTTTTGTTTGTTTGTTTGTTTTATGTGGATATCTAGTAATAGCATGGTAACCCACAACTGTGAGGGTATAGATATTTAGATAGTCCCTTCCAGCTGTATGTTCCTGTGCTTCCCATTATACTTCTTATGAAAATCATATACAACTCAGTTCCATTCTCCCAGAAATACTAGCTAAACTTCCAACATTTTCAATAGGACATGGCATGGATTAAGTGGCATGTAGGAAAAAAATATCTCTAAACTTTCATAAACTGTTCTGCCATTATACATTAGATTAAAATTTTTATCTCTCTTATCTGCTTGCTACTTTTAGGATTATAAAATAAGAAATATTTTATTATATCAGATACGTCTAACATCAGGTATCTAAATCTATCCATAGTAACTGAAATAAAATGATTATCATTTCATGTGGATTTAAGCACTTCATCTGAAATAGCATCTTAGTTTTTCTGATGGAAATTGTAGCATAGGAATTATACAGAGATTTATTCATATTTATACACACAGGAGTAGCCCTAATGTACAAATCTATTAGATTATTCTTTTCGTTCTGCTTTGAATTTCTTACAGTAAGTAAAACCAACAGGAGAAACTCAGAATATTACCAAGTGTTTTCTCTCTTAATGGTTTAATGGTTAAAACATTCAATATATGGAGCTGGGTTAAATTTTTGACTCCAGATTAATTATTAGAAATTTGAATATGGTGAGTATACTATCCCTCAAACAGAGATTGGCTTATCTTTTTCCTGTTCACTTTGGGGAAGTTAACTATCCCATCGTTAAATATTTTTCTGAAGCAAAACAATCAAGCAATTTTGTATAAATTAGACTTCCAAGTGACTCAGTAGTAAGAGTACTGATGTGATTCTTAATGTCTATGAAAACATTGCTGTCTAGTTAATTGTTATTGGCAATAAAATTTACAGTAAGGAATGTGGATCCTTAAGGCATGTGAAGGTACTCAGCAAGAACTTTGGCTTCCTCAGTGGTTTCTGGATACTGGATCTAGACACTGTAAATGATTGATAGGAGCATGTAAAAAAAATTGGGGAAAAAAGAAAAAAAAAAATATATATATATATACTTGCAAACTTAGCCCTATGTGACTATAAGTGGGTGTGGGTGCTTAGCTTTATGTTCTATCATTTAAATAATTTTGCCTGAGAAAAGTCAGTCTGATTTACTTTTTTGAAAGTGGTATTTAAGGCAACCTATCTGTATGCACGGTAATTCATAACAAAAAAAAAACAACCAACAAAACAACAAAACCCTAAAAGAAAACAAAACCCCCAAACAAAAACCACAACAAACAAGCAAAACACAACAAAGAAGTAAATCCTCAATCTGATTTCTAAAAACCAAACCCAGTCTTATGGATTTCTATGTCATATATTTAAACATACGAAATACAAGCATAATAGATGTTGGTTCCACATACTTATATACATGCATTCACTTAATAACATAGAATTGGCTGATTCTTAGTGGAGTCATTTTGTCTTTAAGATAAATATGAATCTTGATTTACACAATGATAAGTTAAAATCGATCTATTATTTAATAGGTTTAATAGATTTCTTCCTAATAGGCACTGTAACTATGATGCGTTGTATTAAAAGGAAGTGAGGAATGTTTTGGTTTTGTTTGATTTGTTTTGGGTTTGGTTTGGATTTTTTTTAAGTAAATAAACTCACTCCAGTGAAAGTACAGAGGCTTTGCAATGAACTGAAGTTACATGTTCTGGCTATCCAGCGTGATTTCATACTGCTAGTGACTCCTCCAGGTCTTCTGAGTAGGGAATTTTCATCAGTTGCTGCCACTAGGTGTCCCTATATGCACCTGTGTGCAGAAAAACGCCTAATGAAAACATTAACTCAAGAAGAGGAATTGAGTGGGAGGAGTAGAAAACATGATATCAAACTTTCTTTGTGTTTTTTAGAGTTGTGGTTGACAGCTATCTTGCACATTAACGAAAAGAACATATTAATAGATTCGTGATTGTGCAGTTATATTTCAAAGTAAACTTCAAAAATTGGCTGATAATGTCTTAGAGTGGCCTTTTTTGTTAATACATAATTACATATGTAAAATGGGAAAAATAATCTAAAACATATCAGTTCAGGTTTTGTATTCAGTATATTTATTATAATTTAAAAAATACTCATGCATTTACATATAAAAATGGATTTTCAGATAGTAAATTCTTTTAATTATGTATGTCTGACTGATGAAGAAATAAGTGTAGTGATTAGCTTTTCTAGAACATCCTGCTAAATGGGATGCTTCAAGAATTAAGGCCTTTGATGGATTGTACAGCCATCTAAACCTTACAAGTAATGTTTAAATAGATCACTTGTAATATAAAATAATTTGGTTTATACCATAATTACTTTCATAATCAAGTTGTTATTAAATGTTATGAAAACATTCTTGTAGTGCACCAATTGTTTAATCAAAGTTATCAACCATTAGGACATGAGAGCTTTTAAAATTGTTATTATGACTGCTGTTGTTGTTATTATTATATTATTTTTTTCCGAAAGTAAAAATGCAAAAAGGTGTGCAAAGAGGTGTGAAGATATATTCTTTCAGTTATAATAAGCAAGGTACTTGAACAGACATCTAAGAGGATTAAATAGTTATTTTCTCTAACATCAGAAGACGCCCACAGAGAGCTGGATTATATTGATATTGTTTGGAAAACAGGAGTTCTTGAGCACTGCCTTCTTTTTCAAAATACAGAATTTTACTTAAAACAAACAAGCTTTCATCCTTCTCAATACTATTCAAAACATGAATACAGTCTGCTTTTCTAAATCTGCAGTCAGTAATCCTGAAACTAATTCTAATCGTACTTGTTTGGAACTTGTAGAGAACGATAATTTTCTTTTGGAGATGTCAGCACTGTTGAACATTTTACTGCTAGACATTTGTATCACTCATAAAATAGACTAAGAATTTGGGATTACAGACTCACAGAATCACTCACAGTCACAGACTTGTTAGGCTTGGAAGGGGCCTCTGGAGGTCATCCGGTCCAACTCCCCTGCCAAAGCAGGGCCACCTAGAGCAGGTAACACAGGAATGCATATAGGCGGGTTTTGAATGTCTCCAGAGAGGGAGACTCCACAACCTCCCTGAGCAGCCTGTTCCAGTGCGCTGCCACCCTCAATGTGAAGTTCTTCCTCATGCTGAGGAGAAACATCTTGTTTCAGTTTATGGCCACTGATCCTTGTCCTGTTGCTGGGTACCACTGAAAAGAGGAGCCCCATATTCCTGGCACCTGCCTTTGAGTTGCTTATATGAATTAATGAGATCCCTTCTCAGTCTTCTCTACACTAAAGAGGTCCAGCTCCAGCATGAAAAGAGAAGTGGTATAAGGACTGACCTTTCCTTTCTTTTCTCTGTTAACTTACTAAATGTTGTAACTGATACCAGTTTAAAATTTCTACACAGTAGGCAATGGAAGGAGGAGTACTGGTGCTCTACCATGCAAAATGAAGAATTGGAACGTGATTTGTGAGCAAGGGATTTCAATAATCGTTACAGACCAGTGGAAAACACAAGTAAGAATCTACTTTGTTTTATTATCAGTAAAGTAACTTAATAATACAAGAGTTTATCTAGATTTATATATATGTCCCTGTAGAACATGAGCATTCTACAAAGCTTAAGTAGAAAGCCACATAGGATTTTACTATGTTTATTGCTACTAGATGGTGAAATCTAGTAGTTGCAAATGGTATCTGGATTCTCCATTATAGGTACCTAAACAGATAGTATCACTACATATTGCTATGTTACAACCTATATCTTATTAAAAATCAGCTGGAGTGAGAATGTCAGTCCTATTGAAATTTAGTAGCAATTAAATAGTATGAAGTTACTTAACTGAAAATTTGCAGCCAAAGTAGTAAAAGCAGATGAAGAGAGGTGAAAGGAATTATTATCCCTGGTCTTCATTTCAGGAACTGAAGCAAAATGAGATCAGTTCACTGAAATGTTGCATATGGAATATGGAAGACTTTAGTGAATGAGTTTAATTCATTTCTCAGAACTCCCTTTCCAATATCTCATCCAGAAAATAAATCCAACTCTTAATATAGTAAAAGGCTGGGAATGTTTAATGTCTTCTTACATCTTGGTTCAATCTTTTTTTTATTTTTTTAATGCAACTGTATTGCTGAAAAGGATGCCAATAGAGAAGTTTAATAAATAACAGTATCAGTACCTAAATCATAAAGTCTGTCTTGACTAAGATAAACTCTAGCATTTCAAGGCCTATGTAAGGCCTCTGCAAGCTTCAAGCTTTTTTAGGAAGCTGTCTTCCTTTACAAAATGTTACCTACTTCTGAATTGCATCCATGAATAGATGGATATTAAATTAAATTAGTTCCTTCCACTTGAACTATTTCCCAACTATTGTAGGAAAGGCAAGATATATTGTACTTAGCTTTATGAAATAAAGGCAGACAGGTACTGTGTTTTGACATAGTCTTACTAGGCAACAACGCATGGTGTCTGTATCAGGGAAAATTCATCTCCAGTACTCTTCTACAGATAATAGTGTTAGATGGACATCACCAAAGGACGATTATGTGGCTGAAAGTCTGCTCTAAATACGGGTCCCTGTCTACTGATTGTATTTAGTTTAGTGCCTGAGCTTATACCTAAAATCATGTGGGCTTAATACATTCTTGGTGAATGGTTAGTCAGTGTAAGAAAAACAGAGATACCTAAATATAACTGTAAAGAGATTAACACATATTTACACTTTATGTCATCTGTAGTCATAAGTACTTATTATTACAGGAAACATCTTAAGTTTGCTTTAAAAAATAGTTCATACAGTCACTAGCAAGTACATATGTAAATTTCTGTATGACTAAGTTTATTTTAGATAGTTATAGCTACAATAATATGTATTTTTCTTTTGTTATTCTGTTAAATTGATGTGAATGAATGTACGGTTTGTGGGATACTGCTGTAAGCATTAATGATGTGATAGCAAACCTGTATCCCCAGAAGTGGGGATTTTTGTTTCCATTTTGCTGTTATACATAGATTAAAATGTCATGTGGATGCCATAATAATAATCAATTGCCTTGCTTTGTTCTTATGTTTTCTTACAATAGTAATTTCTATTTATTCAACAAATTATGCTTAATGAGAAGTTTTCTGTTAATTCATATTTTATTTTCTTTCATTATTCCATTGATCTTAATATTTTAAATCTGCAATTTTTTTTGTTTAATAGAGCTCAGTTGTTAACATTCACATCCAAGATAAAAATGGAATAAATGTCTTTGTTAAATTGAATGGAAAAGCATAAAAGAGCCCATAAAAAAGTTGTCGTCGGTCTTGCCAATTAAATTTGCAGATTTGGCAGAATATCCAGAAAAATGGCAGCCACGTAATTTATCAGTAATAAATGCTGAATAGCACATAATTTAACTTACTACACTAACTCCCAAAATGCTGCCTTTAACCATACATTATTTATGCTCTGTTTTTGCTATTGACAAAAAATGATTTAATTGACTTGTGTGTCCCATATGTATCTTCACTCCAAACTCTTAGCTGGAGGAATGTAGTACTATCGCGGATAATTTTTTGACCCTTGTAAATAAAGCTGTAATCCCTAGTCATTCATGATATGCTGTTTATAGCATAGTCTTTCAATCAAGAGTATATTTTTAAGTATCATATCCATTACTTCGGTAAAGTAAGAATACTTTTTTCTTGCGAAATAAAAACTTTGTATCATGGAATCATGTTGCATTATCATATAGTTGTTGAACAGTAAATTACTAATCTTTTATCTGGCACATGCTATTTTGATGTTCCTCTATATAATCTTTATTAAACTGTGGGTGTGATTTTTACATTTTATTAATACCTCCAGGTTTTGAGGCATAATCTTATTAATACGATTTCTTTTTCTTTTCTAATCTAAATATCTTTGTGTTTTATTGCATAATTTCCTAAATCGTTTTTGATTAATGAAATTTCTGATTTCATAAATCTTACTTCATTCTAGACCAAATTCTGATGTGATGGGTAGCATTTCACCCCACTCATACTATTAGTCCAGAAAAATAATGGAAACCCGGTAACAAAATCTGTGAGCAGAGAGACTTCACTTTTATCTTTGGTACTTCTCCACCAAAAGTTTGTATTTTTATTCTTTCAAAGTGGTTGTAATAGGTGATATTCACCCCATTTCTTAAATCCTGTCTATGGCAGTATGCTGTACATATGTGCAGGTCAGCATTTAAACCTGAATGACCTATAGGCTCCTCACACACAAGTCTGAATTCTCTCTTGTAGAACATGATGTCAGTGGACAATTGAATGAGTAATACAGAACTTTTAAACTGTTTCAACATAAGTAAAATATTTTTATTTTCTCATTATTTATTAAATAATTTTATTTTTATTATTGCAAGTTAGAATAACATTTGCAAGCCTAAATTAGTTCTGGAGATGCCGTACAGTTTTGCTTAATCATTTGCACGCCTGCAGAAGTTATTTATGGATTTGAATATTCTGCCATTATGGATAGAATCCTTTCAAAAATAGTTTTCATGAATGAAACTGTTAATTAAAGCTGTTTATTTACAGACTGCCAAAGCTTTAAACATCAGACATGAACATTAGATAAATTAGCACCTAAGAAGATACAACACTTGTTATTTTCATTGTTGCTTACACTCTTTTTTTTTTTCCTTACATAAGTGTCAAGAAAAGTTGGTTGATAATAAAACTTCAGTGATCTAAGAAATACATTAAATGATAGCTCAAGTTAAACTTGTGGATAAATTCAGGGACATACACACTAAAAGGGAGAGGAGATGGACTTTAGGTAAATTGAAATATGATGCAAAACAGTTCTCAGAAGAGCTCTTCTGTGACACCTAACCCTGAAGAGGCAAGAAATCACTCCTGTGGGAAACTAACTGTTCTTATTGGAAAAATTCAAGTACAGCAAATGGATATTGGAGCCTGTATTAACAGAGGCTTATTTGCTCTAGGCTGCTTCTGTATTTAATGATAAACAGGTGTTAAAAGCCTTGTTAAGAAATGGATCATCTTCTCAAGTAGCTATTTCTTTCAGTTGACTATGTCCCTTTGTTCCTCAGGGAAAGTAGGGATCTAAGATAATTTAAAGGCTCATTTAAGTGCTGAAAGCTAGATGGGAAGAACTCAAGTTCAAGAAACTATTTTTGGCTATGCCAGAACTCACTAAAAAAGAGTAAGCATCCATGCTGCTAACCTCAGTTCTGGAATTTAGGAGAAGCAGCTTACATGAAAGATCTACTCAATTATCTTATGTTCTTTAAAGGTTAGTAATGAGAAATCAGAGTTTGGGGTAGTGTCTGTGGGAAGTCTTTAACTATAAAACAGATGAATTAAAAAATCTGAGGGACAAAAGATTCTGAGGCAGACAAAAATTATGTTTGAATGGATCAGACTGCTAACAGAAATCTTTATTGTTAACCTGCATCAAAATGTTGCATGCTGTGTTATAATTCTGTACAAACCTGTTTAAGAGCTAATCAGCCTCACATTCCCCCTTCAGTCTCTCAAAAGCAAAACAGTGCATGGTTGTTTGCTGAGATGTAGCTCTTAAAAGCAACTAAAGACTTCATATCTCTCCATTATTCTGCTGAATTTTTTCCAGAGCTGCTCTGTACCCTACTAACTTTTCTTCAGTCCATCTGGTTTTGGAGCAAGAAGAAGCCATCTGTTTTCAAATACTTAAACAAAAGCTCTTTAGCAAGATACTCATGTGTATCATCTGCATCCTAATGTCTACCACTGAAAGATCTTGTAAGAGTTATTTCCGTGTCATATCATTCAACATACATGCTCCAACAAGAAAGTCATAGCTATTACAATGCTTGTACAAATTCAGGGAGTGAAGAATACCTCCTCTCTCCATCCTTAACATTGTGACTCATGACAGCTACCTTATTCTTACCTAAATCATCAACAATTTAACCAGATAATGGCAATTATACTTAATGGATAATGACACTTAAATCGGCATCTGATAGAAAATACTGATGTTGGAAATACTGATGTTAGGTTAGCTTTACATTTTTATCAGTTATAAGCCTGTTTCTTTGAAAAGCACTTAAAAACAACTGCCATATGAAAGCACTGGCCTTAGTACCAGCCCACAGCATTTTCAGTCTAAATGCCATAACCAAATATCAAGGAACTTTGCCTGGAGAATTCTGGGGCTTTTTTACCTCAATGCCTAACAGGCATTTTACTTGTTTCTTTTTGTTACTCAGTTCTTGCTAGTCTGTTGACAGTGACATTGATGTGTTTTCTTTATAAAACATCTAATATGCTTTGACTCTATTACAAATCCTGATTTTATTTTATTATAAAAAAATATACTTCCTATGCTTAAGTTAATATCCTTGGTGGTTAAAATTTATTTTTTTTCTTTCCAACTCTGTGTCTTTGGACGGCAGTGTCATTTGATACCAAATTATTGGTTTTACAGATCATTAAATAGGGTATTTGGCTCATCTGTCTGCAGTATGTCATTCAAGGAACAATCCAGGAAAAGCATACCACTCATAGCATACTATTTTATTGTAAAATGTAGTGAGACTGCTCCTTTCATACAGGAGTTCAGTGATAAGAAATTTTGACCATGAGTTTAGTGGTCTCTTCAACCTGTCAGATTTCAAAATCACATCTTCCCAGCCCAGGTAGGCTTTTATATTTTATGAAGACACTTATGGATGTAAACCTTTAATATTTTCACTATTTCATTTGGCTTGTTTGCACATCTTTTTTTGTATTTGTAGTAGTCAGTTTGTAATCTTTCAAATGCCCTGAGCAACCTTAGCTTGCCATTCTACTCCAGGAATGCCTTTTTAGTCACTGACTATTTGTGGTATTCACTTTGTTCATGTAGCAGTTCAACATGACCTTTTCAAACTCTAAATGAACAAGAGCAGGGTTACTTTTTCAGTGATTTAAATTAATCAATATAAAAAGAACTGTTTGAAGATGCATTGCTTAGCATAGTTGTTATCAATGTTGGCTAAATTCTCCACATGCTGACAATACCGTTTAAAAAGCTGAAAGTGTCCATTGGTGATTTTTTCATCAACAATGTGAAATGATTCAATAAAGGAAAGCCAATGCTTGAAGTTGCATTTTCAAGTTTTAAAAAAATATATTTGCAAACAGCACAGCATTTGTGAAGATCTGTAAAAGATAACTTTGCAATCAAAGGGAAAATCATCTCCTGGTGCTTTGAGCAACCTGGCTTAGTGGAAGGTGTCCCTGCCTGTGGCAGGGGGTTTGGAACTGGCTGTTCTTTAAGGTTCCTTCCAACCCTAACTATTCTATGATTAATGGTTCTATGAAACAAAGGAAAGTATATGGTATTATTACTTTCTCATACCAGTGATACAAAAAAAATATTGAAAGGGAATAGCAGGTTGTACCCCCCCCCCAAAAAAAAAAGGCATTTAAAAATTAAAATTGCACCTCATTAGTACAATTGAGTAAGACCCTTTTTCAGTATTTTTCAGCATTTAGTAGGTCTTACAGAATGAATTCAGAATTTTTCAAGATGTATTAACTAGGTGATTTCAAGGAACTAAATAATCCTCATCACAAAGTTAATTCACAGAGAAGTAGCAAATCCCATGTGGTGAAACTGAATTCTAAAGTCTTACTCAGTTAAGAATTCTGACAATTACAGTCTGTTGCATTTTATGTATGCTGGCATTTTAATAGAGAGCATTTTGCAAAACAAGTGATCAGCTGAAAACATGTACCTCACAGTAGCCTTCATCCAGATCTCAAAGTTCATCCCACACTGATCTTTAGAGTCTCTGGATTTGGTTTCTATTTATATGAGAATATTCAGGAATCTGGTAATTATGATAATTAATTCATATAAAATGTGGTGTAGAAGGAAAGAAAATAATATCTGTTTGTTATATTTTCATGGGACTGAAGAGTTTTTCTTGCCTTTATCTTTCCAATTCTCTCCCTTATCCCAGTGATCATCTCTGTTCCAGAACTCTTGGCTATTTTAACAGTTCAACTCTAAATTTTTGCAGTACAACATTTAACTCTTGAGTATTGATAAACATAGTGCCCTAGGACTGCCAAGTTATAATGAGTTCCTTGTACTAATCAGGCATTATTAAAAAGTGTTTCCATCCAAGTTTCCTGCTTTTTAGTTTAATTGAGTGACAGTTTATTATTCTGCTAGAAAAGAGGGTACAAGTATGGGTTTCACAGAGAAACAGCAGAAACCTCTGGCAAAATGGTGGCAATACAATAATAATGTACTATTTGGTATACAGATTTTCTTGGGCTCCACAGGATAGAATAACAAACAAATCTGCCGACACAGCTTTTCTCTCCTTTTATGAATGGGAACAAAATATGCTTACTAATTTACCTTTTGAAATAAAATCAATGTAATTTTTTAATCTCTCTTTGGCTACTGATTTACACAGTCTTTTTCAACAGGGATTCTTTAAGATTTCTCTAAACATTGTGGAGGTTATCTAACCTTTTTTTATATATTTTACAATGCTCAGAGTGATGTGAATTGTTAAAATACTGTTATTTAGATGTGGCTTTGAAAAAGGAGAGGAAAAGCCACAGTAAAAGCATAAAAAGCAAAAAAACTAATATGTAAAACTAACAAGTAATGGCAACACAGAGGGAAAGTAATTTTCACTGAGTAGCACAGTTTAATATAGCAAGGCAGCACTACTGAGAATATGGCAACATAGTGAAACACAAAAGATGGTCTTCCTGAGGAAATCCTGTGTATAATAAGGCACAGACTCATTTGTACAAATACTTCTGTACCTGTGATACTGATATCACAGATATGTACAAAATCACTGGCCTGTGACATTTGCTTATTACTGCAAAAGAAAAAGAAACTTGGGAAAAAAAAGTGTTGATTTTTTTTTTTTAAGAACATCAAAAGTACAGACAACATTTATTTTCAGGCCTTTTCCTTTTGCATGGACACAGTCCATTAGTTCTCTTTCTGAAATTAGAAATTAAGGACATTTTAAAGATAAAATCAGTGTACGCAAAGAAACTGGGCATCTTGAAAGGCTCCCACTGAGTAGCAGCCAGTTATTGTGCTACCTGCACACGGGAGAGCAGCTTGACAACATGATATGCCCAGCCCTGATTGCAGAAAGATTTTCCTTGTAACTCTTCAGGGATCTTCCACATTTCCAGGCTACATGGTCAGCCTCAAGAAAGTGATAAAGTTAGAAGTGATAAGAAACACAGAAGTTAGGGTGGATCAGGGTCAGGAATAACAAAACAGAAGTCATGATTCTTAAAATGTCATCCCCCTCTTTCCTCCCCTCCTTCTTATTCACAGTGATTCCTGTATGAACTGGCAAACACTTTCAGCTATTTTGAAGTAAGACAAAGTCAAAAAAAAAAAAAAAAGAGTTGGGCCAAGGTTCCTTGGCTCAGGTTGTAAGCCCCTCTCTGCATTTACACCTACATAATATGGTAGCCTGCAGACTACCAGATTTGCAAACAAAATATCCCCAAACCACACTTATTTAAAAGAAAAAAAATGAAACTGCTTTATGTGCAAAATGCAGGTCATAAAATTATCCCAGTTTTTATTCTTGACTTGTGCCAAATATATAATCGGGTCTCTATGGCATCATTGTAGTTTTTTTCTCCTGCACTTTCATATTTGACATGTTGTTTTAAGATTGCATTCTGGGGACATAGTTAAAAAATGCTAATGGTTTTCATACACAGGTTTATATTATGCTGATGTGTATCATGCAGTTCTCAGAAGAAATAAGAAAGTATGTTTTTTATTCCCAATTGTTTTTCATATCTTTGCTATAATTATGCAGACTTCTCAAGGAGACAATGAGAGAAATGGGTTAGAAAAAGAATTAAAAAAAAAGTGGCACAACACAAACATTTTAGCTCAGGTTATTGCTGTGTTTCTGAGAAATGCATTTGCAGAGGAAATCCACAAATGAAAATGAAATTCTTATACTGTGTTACATCATAATATGTTTGTTTCTTTCTGTATTTAATGTGAACAAAAACTGAGGAACATTAAGGGTGGCTGCAGGAGAAATGGAGCTGCAGTTGGCATCCTTACTGAAATAAAAAAGTGGAGGATATGACTATACTTCTGACAAGCAAAACTGTGAGGATACAGTCCCATCAATCCTATTTAGTTTAAATATCCTTGCTGCTGTTTCTCCATAAATGCTACAAACCCTATTTTATATGTCTCAGAAAAACTAAAGAAACAGAATTTACTGCTTCCTGTTCATCCTGGAAGCTTAAACAAAAAAAAAAACCCACAAAAAAACAAACGAACAAAACAAACAAACAAAAAAAAAAAAAAACAAAAAAACAGAAAAAACCCTGAAGGAAATAAAAAAATTATATAAAAACCAGAAAACAAAAAAT
>JBAFWW010054244.1:0-14200 GCA_036873685.1 Agapornis canus | reverse complement strand
CTCTCGGAATAAGATGGAACCTACTTAAGTGTCACATTGACATCTGCTCTTAGGTAATGCAGTGTTTTGGGTGACCACTACAGTACAACTTTTGACTTTCTCAAGTACAAAAATAAACTAAAAACTAATAGAATATTAAGTTGGTGATTAAATTTTAAATGGGTGCAGAGTGTGGACAGAGCAGCAGTTTGAGCTAGTTGTTCTACCTACCCAGCTAGAGCCGAGTGTAAAATGAAATACAATTCACAGAGAAGGAAGATCAGCAAGAATTTCCAAAATTCACAGAGCCTGTGTACTACCAATAACATTTTTCACTGCTTCTCTTAAGAAGCAGTTTTGTAGACTGTGGTGAAAGACAAATGGAAGACGTGAAATTGGAATGAACCGTTGATCCAGTACTCTTCAAAATGCCTGAACGCTTTTTAGGTTTTTGGTTGTGTTATTTTAGGTGATTGTATGTTATATCTGAAATTAAGGTTCAGAAGGGTTCCTGTAGGAAAAAGGCATATTCTTGGAAAAAACTGTTCTGATGTAACAGAAAGAGGAGTGTAGAATCACAGAATCAACTAGATTGGAAAAGACCTTTAAGTTCATCAGGTCTAACCATTAACCCAGGACTGCCAAGACCACCACTAAACCATATCAATGAGGGCCTCATCTACACAGTTTGTGAACACTTCCAAGGGATGTGATTCTACTACTTGCCCAGGAAGCCTGTTCCAATGCCTGAGCACTTCTCCATGAAACGTTTTTTACTAATATCCAGTCTGAATTTCTCCTGACACAGCCTGAGGCTGTTACCTCTTGTGATATCCCTTGTAACTTGGGAAAAGAGATTGACCCCCACCTTACTACAGCCTCCTTTCAGGTAGTTGTGGAGAACCATAACATCCCATCTGAGCCTTCTGTTCTCCAGACTAAGCCCCTCCAGTTCCCTCAGCCATTCCTGGTAAGACTTATTCTCCAGATCCTTCACCAGCTTTGGTGCCCTTCTCTGCACCTGCTCCAGCACCTCAGTAACCTGTAGTGTTTACAGAAAATATGCTGGTTTTTACTGGAAAAAGACTGTTTAATCAAAATATATTGTAAATAATTCTGTGGAGAAGTACATGTTCACAGATTTTAATCTTTAAGTACTGCATTTTGTTCATCTCTGAAAAAGGGACTGGGGAAACATGAGTTAAGTGTATGTGAGAAGTAAGAACGCCAGACATTAACTACAGTAGCAACAAAGCTTGTACTCATAAGAGTTGTGGGTTTTTTAAACTCAGAATTGTTCAGGGTCACATTCCATGAAGGAATGTATTAAGTATGTGTGAAAGTAGGTTGCATACATTAAAATATAAATATGGTTAAATGTTTTTTTTTGTTTTGTTTTTAAGCTTACTCATCTTTTCTCCTCAGGCTTGCAAGATGTATAGCACCAAAGATATGTTCACCTAGCTCTTGCATGGCACATTAAGAAGCAGATTTGTATTACCTGCCTTTGCAGAGCCTAATTTTCTACCTGCTGCCTGTCTCTTCTTTTTATCACTCTAGGATCTGCCTCTTAGTCCAGCTGGTCTTCACATTGGGTAGAATTGGTCAAGTAGGTTGCTAGAGCATGATGTTTCCAGCCAAAAGTAATATTTCAGTGGGTCTTTTTGGAGATGAAATTCATCTTCAGCCTGTGGAAATCCCATTTATTTTGAGTGTTGACTTTTAAACAAAATGGTTGGTCTAGGTTTTGATATCAAGAGTTATTGCAGGAGATGCAAGGCTTTTAAGTCCTTGTATTTTAAGGGTAGATGATTCCAAGGCATGTTCTGGTACCATAGGCTGTTACAATCTCCAACTGCCAATTGATTTGGGATGCTCTCCCTTGAAAAATTCCTGTACAAACCTCAGAAAAAGCCAGTAACTTAATTCAGAAATTTGGAAGAAACATGAGTGGGTATGTCAAATGTACTCAGCAGTGAAGCAGTGGAAGCATGAGCTGGTGTGGTGTTTTCTGTATCTGTATGTGTTGTTATGTTTTGTGGCTGTGGGCAAGTCGGTAGACAAGTTCAGAATCTGTATAGGGTTTGCATGAGTGCTTAGTTTAGGGTGTGAGTAGGAAAGTAAGAAGGCATAGGCTCAGGGGGTGGTTGGGTGTGAGCAGAGTCTGTGTGTGCTGAAGGATTTGTGAAGCCGCAGAGAGAGGAGCGTTACCTGTTTTTAGTTTTGCATGGAAGATGTTTGGCTGACTGGTTTTGAGTAGGACACTTGTAAATTACAGTGATGAGGCTTTCCTCTAGTTATTTGGCAACTGAATTGTCCATGCAGCTAAAAAATGGCAGCTTCAGCGGAGAGAGGACAGCTGGTATGAAGGGGACGTGGAAACACATGAAGTGTTACTGGTGTCGCGGGTCCCATCTGCCTTTCTTGACCATAAGCTAGCTTCTGTGTGTACAGAAGAAAATAAATGCCTCTTTCATGAATACATTTTCAGTCTGTGGAAGCAGTAGGACTTTAAATTTTTGTGCTGATTTGATTCTTGAGGTCTTGCCTCAACTGCCTAATGCCAGGTTGCTTGTAGCTCTCTCAGTTCAGTGAGGTTTGGGGTAGTTGTGAGTATTCCTACAGAACTGCATGATATGTGAAGCTTTATCTAATCCCTCTGCCCCTGGAGCAAATCCTGTCATTTGCAAAACAGGGAAGTCTTCCTGCATATCTCTAACATCTTGTGGCATGTTCCTGAGCCTGAAAACAGGGTTCTTCAGGAAGAAACTGCAATAGGACATAGAGTGGTTTAACACAAAGTGATACTGTTGTGTGTCCCAGAGAAGTTCAAGCCAGGCTAGCTCTTGATTTTCTCTTCTGTAACAAATCTGCCAGAAGCCTGTACTTCTTTCTAGCAGTTTGTATCCTGGCAGTTGCCCTAATGTAGATATAATTCTATTGCCCTGGTTTAATTTATTTAGTGTAAATTATGGTGGCATAGGAGTGTTTTCACCAGAATAAACCATGCTTGCACTAGTAAGTTTGGCGTAAACTGTTAGCATATATCTGCGAACCTTTTATAGGATATATTTGGTCCAAGTATTTCTGGTATCCTCAGCAGCAGCAGATGTTCTCATCCACACAGATCTGTCATTGCCTGGCATGAGTTGTTCCTGGCCAGCTGAAACTTGCAACTCTCATACTTGGTAGCTTACAGTCTGCTTGCCTGTATCACAGGGAGCATTTGGGAGCCACCTTAACAACAAGGATATTTAAGCTCAAATTCTTAGATGCACTTAATGTTGTTATTCAGAGAATGTGGTACAGTATTAGAAATTACAATAAGATCGGTTTTTTATCTGAGCAAGTTTTGTTTTTTGTTTTCATGTGTCCGTGTGAACAGATTACAGGTGGAGGTATGTAGTCTATACTGTTGCCCAAGGTTTTTCTAGCTTATTGATGGACCAGTAACCATAGTTTCATCTTTTTCCAGATGAGCATAATTTAGCTAAACAAGATGAAAATGTAAAATTAAGTTCACAATATTTTGCATTTACTTGTAAATAGCTGTACTACTTGCAAATTGTTTTTGGCCAGAAGTAACCTGGTGGCATTTGCATATTCTTGCTTGTTCAACATTCTGACATCCCTAAAACATTGCAGGCCTTGTAAGACTCTTGCACAGCCCCAAAACTGTGCCAGTGCCAAAACAGACTTCCACAGACATGTGATGGGACATGTCCCCATCATTGAGCTCTTTTCATTTCCTCTGTATGCTGGCACTTGGAACACTTTGAGTTGCTATGAAACACAAGGCAGCCTGCCTTGTGTAAGGGTGTCTGTGAGCATCCCTAAGTGCTGGTATGAAAGGTGCGACAAGATGTCCGTTCTGCAGCACACCATAAAGGTGAGACTTGGCCTTTCTTGTTATACTTGCTAGACAGTAAATATTCTAAAGCAAGGCAAGGTGGAAGCCATGCCAGTAGCTTCTGCTGCTCATATCCTGGTACCTGCTTGTTTTTTACTAACATTTATAGAGACTTTTTGCAGAGTTTTAGAACTTTTTTCTATCTGGGACTAGTACTGAAGTCACAAATACAAATCATTGCTGAAGCTGGCAGGTATTTGCTTGTCAAGACCCTGTGCTCTCACGTTCTTTTGTGGCTGAATCGTGCTGTGCTTGTGCCAGGGCTTGTTCTGTCTTCACTGGGCATGCAGGGCAGGGCTGTGGTTACTGCTCTATCAAGAAGGGCTCTAAAGTCATGTTGTCTTCAAGGTTTCTTATAAGGAATCTGTTTCTGACAGCCTCCTGGGGACTTTACAGGCCGTCCTGGCTATAGAAAGTCAGGAAGAAATGGGGCCAGAATTTGCTTCCAGATTCCTAAAGCCTAGTTTTGTTTTGTATTTGTTTTTAAAAGAAAAGTGAAACTAAATTGTCACCTGTGATGCTTTAGTGATGACCGAGTTGTAAAGTCTCTGTAACTTTGAGACACAGTAAATCAAAATAGTGCCTTTTCCAGAAACTCTCTTATCTGGTATAACTCAGAAGTGTCTAAATGTGTGTTATGTTTGCAAAAGTATTTGGGGGGCAACAGTGATAAAGGTGTGTTTAAGAACTTGTGGCTTAAAAAGGGATTTAAAAATCACTATGCCAGGCTTGAATGGGGAGTTATTAATTATATTCCTGCTGCAACAAGCCCCTAAAGATGGCCTGAAGGAAGGAAGCAATAAGGCTCTTAGCTCAAAATAGTAAGAAAATACAGTTGGGCTGCTCCTACACGTCAGACAAAGAGAGAACTGGAAATAAGAGCATCTGTTTACGCAGGAGAACTTGAAGTGAAATTGCTTGTCCTTTCTTTGTATCTGCAGACATGTGGTTCATCTGCGTGCCTGATGTAAGAGGCGAGTTGGGGTGGAAGGAGGTGTGGCAGGATGGAGCTGCTTGGGATGTCTGGGTAATTTATACTCTGTAGGTTGCCTTTACACACCTGCATTAATTACCCTGTTTGGCAAAACTTCTGTTATTAAAAGAACCTTTTTTTATTAATGACTTTTCTTACAAGCTTTAAAACGTATTTTGTGACTGGAGTTGGGCTGCTCTGAAGGTGCTCCTGTGTCTGGAGAAAGATCTGGAGTTGATGAGTCTGAACTTCTTGATTTGTGTTTTGGGTTTTGTGTTTGTTTTTATTCCTCGAACCTGTTTTGTTTGCATTGGTCTCAGCTGTAGTTATAAAAGGAACTTTTTCTTCATGTGGACTGGCAAATGTGGAAAATAAATGATGGTCTTAAAGAATTTGGTTTTTTCCCCTCTCTGTTCAGACCTCTTATATTGTACAAAGCTGTCTGTCTGTGCTGAGTACCAGTGTAGTGTTATGCGTACCATAGGGGGAGTTACTGGCCTTCTCCTCATCTTCCATGTTACAGCTGTGCCGCTACTTAATATTTCCAAGAAAACGAAGAAAAAAATCACTGTTATGGTCAGCTCAGAATTGCTTGCTGCCTATGAAAGAAATACCTTCTTAATACCATGTAGTTAGTGGCAGTTTTATGTCCTCAGACACGTTGGTTTACATCCTCTGAATGACTTTAAGCTGCCTCGTACAGGGCTTGCTGTCGTTCATGGACACGGTTAGTGCTCTGAATTGCAGACTCTTGTCTCTTCCTTCTTGTGCTAGTGAAATCCACACTCCTGCTTCCTCTTTCCTCTTGGCTGTGTCATCACTTTCTGCGATAGTCGCACATAATTGTGTTTTCCAGCTCTCACCATGCCCAGAGCTGGTGCCTCCCTCAGTTGGATTCCCAAGGAAATACAGCATTTGTTGCATCTTCCAGCTGTCCCATGGCATTACTCATACACTTATAATGTCCATTCAACTTCGTATTTACCCTCAGTGATGAAAATCTTTCTCTGACTCTGATGCTAATTTCTCCCATAGGGGAAATACTATAAGGATAAGTGAGATATAAAACCCTGGCTAAACCATGTTTCCTCTGCAGGTTCATTGGTGTTTTCCAAATAGTGATCTCAGTCAGTCACAAGAACGTTTGTATTATTGTTATTAGAGATGATCTACATGGTACTGCATTTCTTAAATATATTTAATGGTAAATTTAAGAGCATGGGCATGGTATTGTACTTGTTCCTTCTAAAAGAGCATTTGCAGCAAGATCAAAAGTGGAGTTAATTTGAAAGAAGACATATTTTTAAGTATGATACAGTTAATTTCTTGGTTTAAAATTGCATTCCAGGAATGTCTTCCTTTGCTTTTCTGATGAAGTCCTAGTTCTAGACTGCTACCTACTGGGTTTAACAGTGCTGTTTAGAAGAAAGCTATATTTTCACTTGATGTGGAATGGAAATCTCAGGAATTGTCTATTTAGTGAATATACTTGAGTGTTGTGTGTAGCACAAAAATGGCATAAATATGTTACAGATTTAATTCCTTAAGGAGATGCTGTGGCAAGTGTTTCATGCCAGGTAGTCTGCTGCCCATAGAGAAACAGAGATTAGATAATTTTTTCCCACCTTTCAAAAACAAAGAGAAAAAAACAAACAAAAAAAAAAACCCCATACCAGCTTTCTAAATCCAGTGTCAGGTATTTCTAATAGAGGCTGGTACATAATAGATCTGTGCTTCATGTGAGAAAAGCAGAACAGCCAAGCTGAGCCAGGTCTACTCAGCTGCACACATAGGTGACGCCAAGCTGTGTATGAGGTGCATGGCACAAACAGCCTGTACCTGGCAGCCAGCTCATCTGCATTGTTTGTGTTTGACTTGTTTGTAAGCTCATCTTGGTTGTTTTCAAAGTTGTCTAAAAAATCCCAAAGTAAAATGAGATGGGAGGTTCTTACTGCTGCTGAGAGGCTGAAGAGTCCATTCTGGGGGACTGTGTTTGTTAAGTGTGTGTTCTGTCTACTTAGGGCTAACTCGCATGTTTAGGCAAGACATGCTGGTTGAGGGTAGATTTCCAATTTAGATTGCGTCTAGGTCTGAATGAGCTAACTGTAGTCAGAGTCACTTCAGATTTTCAAGGTAAATAAGAAAACTGGGTGAAGCCCACAAGTTGTTTACTGCTCTGTTGCTGTCCCCTCTGCTGCTGTTTCTGAAGGAACTACTTTGTTCTTTCTGGAGAAAAACATTAAATTTTTTCCTGACTTAAACTTTCCAACAGATGAAAGAATTAAGTTATTCCTTATTGTTGTTTTTCTTACACTAAGCAAAGCAACTTCTTTAGGCTTTTGTGCTATTTGGTGGACTGCTTAGGCCTTGAGACCTGAAGGTGCAGTTACCAGATAATCTTAAGAACAGAGACATGTGAGAGGCACAGCCAAATCCTGAGAGCTGGCACCCATGCAGGGTGTGGTGAAGATTGTCTTTAATGTGTGTTGCTAAAGGCCAGGGTGTGACCTCAAAGAAAACCTTCTGATTTGGTTGTAAAATATCTTTTTGGAGGATGGCAGTGGGTGGAGTGAACTGCTGCATCATGTTTTTGTGCCTGACCTGTTTAATAATGTGATTATTAAGGGTTTTTTTTTTTTTGCATGCAGAAAGACGAGCTTGCATGGGGGAAAATGTTGCAGGGATAAAGGTAGACAAATGAAGAAACTTCACCTGAATTTGACTTAGTGAGATTTTGCATGGAAAGCTTGTACTTGAAGACTCAAGACTGCATAAGGAAGCCTAGGTTAGGGGGAAACTGCATCAAAAGTAGAGTCTTTTACATTTTCTCCTTGATGATGCAGTATCTCAAAGTACTTTCTTGTCATTTCTGGAACTGAGTCGTTCTTGTGAGCATGTTCTGGGTTTTGTGCATGTCTTTGCTGGAAACATTTGTTGGAGGCGTAACTTCATTTTAGTTGCTAATGCTCTTTGGAGAAGGCCAAACAGTGGTGCAGGTAAAGGATATATTACCAAGCCCAATTTTATTACTCTTTGGATTGGAAGGATGGCTTTGCTACTGTAATACTAAGGTTTGCTAGTGTGGCAATCTTGGCAAAGCTTGTGTAGACTAGTCCTTATGGTTAATCTGGAGCAAAATCACTAATTTGGAAAGAGCTCCTTTCCAAGTGTTTCCCTCTTGTCTCCAGCAGTTTGGTTCCTGGCACCCTCCTACAGCTGTGTAAGTAGGTCAGTGAAGAGCATTGTTTGCAGTGTGATGACGTGGGAGCAGGTAAAAGCATTGTGTTGCAAAGCATCAAAACCAGAGTGTTTGTCTTTTGTTTCCCAGATTTTTCAGTTGTTCACTTTAAATGTCATAAACCTGCTTGAGGTGAACATGTTCTAGAGCACTCATGCACAAAGGCACAGTCTTTGCAGACAGATGTTTTCTTTACCTGTTCAAGTACCAATACATCAGGGCTTTAAGTAGTAAAGCATTGCGAAAGTTCATAAAGGGAGCAGTATAACTCATGTCAGTACTGTAGAAACACATCTGTTGTCTTTTCATAACAGCTTACAAATAAGGCAAAGGTTTTAAAGGTAAAATTATTCTCACAAGAATATGTTTGACTCAGGTAAACATTATTGATGGTGGCTGAACATTTTGTTTTGATACTCATTTTGTTTGTTGTTTTGTCTGGGGTTTTGTAAATTATTACTTCCCCTCCTATAAACTGTCAACTGTAAAAGGTAGGGAAAATGAGTATTCAGCCACATGAACCCGTTATGTGCTCCTTGTGCATCTTAACTATCCCACCACAGTGCTCTCACAGGAACTTGACTGCAAGGTTGGAAGTATGACTGTTTTTCTTTTTTTATCTCTTCTGAAGTGAGGGATATGTTGGAAGATCCATCTTAACTTTAACAGGAACTGCAGAAAGCCTTGAATTTATCTGTTAGGGTATTTTTTTAATTATTTGAATCTGGTTTGTGCCATTATTGTCACTCCTAGCAGTAGCAGTGCTTGTTCTTAAGCCCCTGCTTTCATTTTAATGATTTGCCTTGCTTATATTGTTGCTTACATAGACAGAACAGGTATTGAATTTTTCTTCCTCATTCTACCTCATGTAGTGCCATTTGAGATGACTCATTAGGATTGTATTCCTTAAGTGATGTGGAAGAGCAGATTCTAAATTTGTCACAGGCACACAACATCAAAACACAATATAAACCCAGTTGTTCTTAAACCACTTATTGGAGGTGCAGTATGTGCCAAACACTTCTGACCAGCTGTAAGAGGATGTTGGTGTGAATGTTATACATTTATAGATCACTATGTTACTGGAAGCAGTTTCAACTTACAGTGATGATCTTCTTAATTAAAAAAAATTGGAAAACATTGTTTTAAAACATGGATGGAGTCAAGCTGCTGAAAATTAAATTACTTAAGAGAATGAAGGATGAAGAAGCTGCCTTGGTTTGTTTCCCTCAGCTCTGTATGTGTCTTGGCTCTGCTCTTCTCATAGCTAACAGGTTTTCTGATTGGCTGTGGGAACTTTATTTGCTTCTAAATCTTGATGTTCTGCCCTTGCATCTGAATTAAGGAAGGCTAAGACAGCCTTTTCTACTGTGGTTTGGCAGCTTTGGCAGCTTAGAGTGCCTTTAAAGTAATAAATGCTGTCCAGAGTAGGAAGCTTTCACATGCATGGGTTAGAAGCAGTCATGCTGCAGCTGTGTACCTCTCTGCACCTTGGCTTGCTGGTTGCTGCTTCTAGCCACACAAATCATAGGCTGAATAAATCACTGTGAGGAAGAGCATGATGGAAAGAAAACATATTGGCAGGTTGGAAACTATCTGCTTAAGCACAGCTAGAAACTTTTTTTCTGAAGTTAAATTTAAGAGAGGACCAGGACCACTGTGAGCTGTCTGCTCTGAACTGGGAACAAACGTGTTTTGAAACTTTCTTGTTCTGTCTGTTGCAAAGATGCCCACATCTCAGTTTGCAAGCAAGGTGTGGGTGCTTGTAGCAGCTGACGCTGTGTGATGCAAGAGGACATGTGGCTCCTTGCCCTCCACTTACACACCTCCTACTTTATTCTCCTCCTCCAGCTTTCTTTCCACACTGGGCTCACAATTTTCTATCTTAAACTTTTCCAGCCCCAAGCCTGTTAATAATAAGTTCTTGCATCATTTTATTCCTCCCCTCTTACCAACAGCCAGTAGCTGTCCTGCAGTACTTGAAGTGAGGGACAAAGAGTACATTCAGCTGCTGTTTGGAAATGGTTCTAGTGTCAGAAATCCATACTGAAATAAATAACCTAGTAGTTTATTAACTAACAAACTAAAGTGGTAGGACAGATGTTTACCAACTGCTTCTCAGGACAGACAAAGCTTTTTATATTTTTGCTTTGGGTTTGTGTTGTGGTCTTGCATCAGTGGCTGGTTTGTTTCTTTTCAGATTAACAACTTGATGCCTGAAAACGTACCCAGTAATTAGAACACCTAGCCTGATAAGACCCAAAACCTCTGAACCACACTTTCTTGTTACCAGGAGGCGTCAGCGTAAAGTCCGTGCAATGAGGTGATTTAGGTTGGGTGTATACAGGTGATGCTAAGATGGAAAATGGTGATAGATGGTACCTGCCCTTTCCGTAATCTTCCGATTAGTGCTGGCATGAAATGTGTTTGTTATATGCTTTGCATCCATTATGAGCTCCACCATGTGTTGGACTACCCAGGTTCTGCATAGATACCACTGTGTAGTTAATTGTACCAGATACTCATGAGGACCTGATACGTATGAGGTCCAGATACCATCTGACTGTCTCTCTTGTGAAGGAAGCCAGATGCTGCAGTCCTTGATACATATATGTTAAATTAAAACACTATTTCATATCAGATGCAGCTTTTATTAAAAACCAGGAAACCCAAAACTTGAATCTAGTTGACATAAAACTGATGTAGATTGAATAGTTTTGAAAATGTGCATAGAGAAGCCTGTTCACTCTTAGAGTGAAATGTGTGTTAACTCTGTGTGTACATGCTCTTTCATTCCTTTGGAGGTTGTAGACATGAAAAGTGCACATTCCATATGTGTAAGGATGGTGTGAGTTGAGCTACATGTTATATAGTACTGCTTCTGATGTACAGTCTGTTTAGGAGTTTTTAGTTGACAAGTTGCAAATCGATGTCAGCTATTGCAGCATGCGCTTTATTGGAGGTCATGTAGACTTTAGAAAATAGGCTTAGCTTTCCTAATCTTATTCCAAGTGTTAGGAAATAAACAATTTCTTCACCCATGTTATGTCATTGTTATTTGTATTACGACTTGTGCTAGGTGCTGTACAAACGTAGTGAGGCAGCTTGACTTCAGATCTCGTACAGTTGTATGCACTTATTGGAGTAACGTTATCTCCTGGAGGTTCTGCTCACTGCTGATAGGTCTCTTACAGAATAGAAAAGCCATGTGAGAACAATGCCACAAATAGGGCTAAAATCGCCATCCTTATTTACACTCTAAAATATCTCTGTATAGTCTAGGATTTTGTTTGATGTGAGTTGTATCTTATTTCATGAGAAACTTATTTCTTCTGATATGAGTAAGTGAAGTATAATCTGTCCTTAGCTAAGTCCTGTTTGTATATTTACTTAGTATGAGTGGGGACAGCAGAAGACTGTCAAACTGACTCATTTTACAAAAGCCACAGCTTTTCACATTAAGAAACTTACTCTATCTAGGAATATATTCAAATGAATGCAAGTTTTTTTTTTATTTTAATGTACTGTGATAGAGATGTGAAAGTAGTGAAACAAGTTTCTGGTCTTTATATAATGTATTCTTCATTGCCTAAAGCATGAAAATAAAAGGTGTTCAAAATGATCTTTTATTAGCTCTTGTAGCTGTGTTCATTAGACTGGTGGAGACTGCTCCCTTTTGAGCACCTGAGTTGTCTTTTCTGGAAAAAGTGTTTGCTCTAACAGAAGATGGAAGATGATGCTGTCTGCTGTATTATTTTTATTATTTCCTCATCTTTTCCCCCAGCTCTCCTCCGTTTATTCAAAGGTACATCAAACTCTCCCTGGTATTTCTGAAGAAATGGCTCATAAGTGAAGTGTCCACTGATGCAAATGAATATTTAAAGCTCAGCTGAGCAGCACATGGGCTGTTTCCTACAGCTTTGAGCTCACAGTTTAGGTACAGCCAGGCATAGCATTAGGCTGATAACTTCATAAACTACACATAATGGTAATTCTATCCAAATATTTGTGCTGCCAGTGTATGTTTTGGTCACATCTGCTCATCAAAATTACTTTCTGTTTGTAAAGTGTTTTTGGTTTAGCTTATGTTGGGTTTTTTTCCACTTCTATTAAAGCAAATTCTTGTGTTTCATCTGTCAGCAGAGCTGCTGTTCTGTTTGAAGTTCTAAGTAAAATTTTTGAGTGTTTGTAATGAGTGAGCTGGGAAAAATTAACTTTGGCTCTCTGATGCTATGGGTAGCTTAGAAGGCTGATGTATTTGTTGAATTTGGAAATGTGATGAGTGATTCTAGAGACAATACATGCATCTTTTATGTGCTAACTTTAGAGACAATTTTCACATCATATTGTAAGGTTTTAACATACCTGTTACCACTCACATGATCCACAGCTAGCATTTGTTTCTTCAGGAAACCAAGAGCAACAAATGTCCAAGTTGTGAACTTTTTCTTTTTTTTTCCTTTTCTTCTGTCTTAGAACAAAGTTGAATTATAATCCTCCAAAGGATGATGGCTCAACATATAAGATTGAACTTGAAGGGATATCTGTGGATATCATGAAAGAGATACTAGACTACATCTTCAGTGGGCAGGTATGGTATTCAAGTAAACTAGACAGAAATTGAATATTTGGTAAAATAAGCTAGGTTTTAACACTGCTGTTCTAAAAGATAAACCTATTATGTTTTAAAGCTTTGTCATAAAACTTCTATAGAGTGGTATGTCATCCTGGGGCTGTGCATGTGAAGTAGAGGGAATAGGCTCTGCAGGAGTTGTCTCTGCTCTTCTAATGCAGCCAGGAAGGGCTCTAAATGAGTCAGTATCAAATGCTTGTACTGAAATTTGTGGCTGCCTTCAGTAACCTGCTTTAAAACGTGCAGTCTTTGACAGCTGTAAAAAAAGAACTGGTTTGAGAGCAAAAGAGATTGATACTCTGGCACTGAACATGACAGTATGTAAGGAATCTTCCCTTCCTGAGCCTCAGGCCCACCTGTCTGGCTTCTGATTGAATGTCCCTTCAGATCTTTGTGCCAGTAGTCTTGGCTGGTGTGTCCAGTTTATTTGGAGATGGAGATTGCTGAATGAGCTTAATTTTTATCAGAAAAGGAAAAGCAGATGTGGTTTGACATTATCTTCTGGATATGCATTTTTAAATAATTGTTTATTTATTGGGGCAAAAGTAATTTCATGTTCTCAGTTTATATGAGCAATTTTATGGTTACTTTATGCACAAAATTCCTGTCAAGCAAATGTCTTTCAGTCCCTGTGTTAATTTATAAATGTGTTCTATCATAGAAATATCTCTTAAGTTAATACATTTTTTTTAGTCACTGAGAATGACTGTAATGAATGTGGACATGTCATTAAATTAATGAGTGAGATAGTAGTATAACTTTTAAATTAATTCTTTCAGATCAGGCTAAATGAAGAAACTATCCAAGATGTGGTACAGGCAGCTGATCTCCTGCTGCTTACAGACTTAAAAACTCTCTGCTGTGAGTTTTTAGAGGGTTGCATAGCTGCTGAGAACTGTATTGGTATTCGGGACTTTGCACTGCACTATTGTTTGCATCATGTTCACTACCTTGCTTCAGAGTATCTGGAAACTCACTTTCGAGATGTCAGCAGCACCGAGGAATTCTTGGAACTGACTCCTCAAAAACTGAAAGAAGTGCTGTCAATGGAAAAGCTCAATGTTGGAAATGAAAAATACGTCTTTGAAGCAGTGATTAGGTGGATTTCTCATGATTCTGAATCAAGAAAGGTCAGGACATCCAGATGTTTATATTTTGAATGTGGCCCAAATGGGAGTGTTTATTTTCACTGGTAGAAACTTGAAATAGAAGCATTTCATTCAGGGATAATATTGCATTTATTGAACTAGTTGAATTTTGCCTGAAATGCAGACAGTGGGATTGCACTAACAGGGTGAGGACTGTATTGATGATGTATTATAGAATCATAGAATCATAAAATAGTTAGGGTTGGAAAGGACCTTAACATCATGTAGTTCCAACCCCCCCTGATGTAGGCAGGGACACCTCACGCTAAACCATGCCACCCAAGGCTTCGTCTAACCTGGCCTTGAATACTGCCAGGGA
>JBAFWW010054243.1:0-15463 GCA_036873685.1 Agapornis canus | reverse complement strand
GATAGGTATTTTTCTAGCCTCAATCCATTCCTCACCATTAGGCTTTTCCCTGACCGCACTATTTCCATGCCTAACCTCAGATGGGCAAACGTGGTTTGATCAAGCAGCTGCTAAAAGGACTGGGATATCAGAAGGAGGAATACCTGGCATGACATCACTGGGTTTGTTTGAGATGGAAACGGGACAACGTGCGTGGCTGTGAGTTTCAAACCTGCTTACTGCTTCCAAGAGAAGGGTTACAGTAAGTGCTTTGAAACCCAGCAGGCACAGAGCTAGGAAGTGTCATTTTCCATGCAGGAGATGAAAGCACCCACTCAAGACTAGTTAAAACCATTCAGGAATGCTTCCCAATGCTTGCCATTTTCAAAAGGTTTCCTCTCATTCCTTTCCCTTCACCAGAGGGCCTGCAGAAGCAAGAGAAACGCAATGAGCTGCTCTAACTGTGGAAGAAGAGAGAGTTAAAGTGATCTGAATCGGCTGTTCTTCCTTAGAGGTGTCTCACAGCTTCCATGGTGTTCTGACAGGATCTTTTGTTGTGCAATCAGTCTTACATGTTGTCACAGAAGTGAGCGTTCAGTCATGACAAATACCGTAACATCGGGTGCAGTTTTCCGTTTAAAGCGTAGCTTACAAAGGAAAAAGGGGGAATCTCCCCACTTCTCTTAAAAAAAGAAATCAAATCAAATTAAATTAAAATGTACAGGACCAAACACAGGCACTTCCCAAAGAACAAAAATGAAACCAAACCGTGACTTATTCAATAGTAATGGATGACAGCTCCTGTTTCGGAGGGTCACCTGCGGCTGCCTCAGCAGTGGCGTTAGTCTTTGGCTGCTCTGGCACATCTTCTTCTTTCTCTGCCAACCCACCCAGAGACCCCAAGGGGAAATTGCTTTCACAATTCTCAGTTGATGACACCTGTGAAATGACAGGCATTTGGACAGAAGAGTTGCTTACAAAGCCATGCTCCCCTAGCTCATACTGCCCGAGGGTCTCTTCTTGTTCCTGGTTTAAGTAGTCCAGTGCTAGGAAGTCACTGCTCTGGAAGTAGTTGAAGTTACACTCAAAGGCTTACAGCCTTTGAATGCTATGAGAATAAATTATGTACCCTGTTATTGTTACAGCCACAGTTCTGGATACCTACCATGACTCAACTCACACAGCAGTACAGAGGAAGAGAAAAAAGAACGAGTCTTGTCTCCTGAAGCTACGGGTACAAGATGTTAACATGGAATTGTAAGCCAGGGGAGGGAAAGGCAAGCTCAAGTTACACTTCCCAAGTGAGTCTAAAGCTGCAAACTCTTCTCGGACTGGAAGAATAAATGAGATGAGATGTGTTATTGAATACTGGTAGATCTATGAGGATGTTAGAAACAAAGACTTACGCAAAGGTTTTGTGAGTTCTCACACTCCACAGAATAAAAATGTGGGTATCTTAGGGATGGTGTATCCAGTTTGTCAGATCTGGGAGTTAGCAAGGGGTGCAAAACTGGACATGCAATTCAAGAAATGAATGTCTGGAAAACTAATAAAAAAACAAAGCAAAATTCCAAGAAGGGGAAAAAAAGACACTGCAGGAAGAGCAAGATGTGTAAGAGGAGAAGCCTCTGCCTGAGAAATGCTATAAAGTCCAGGTCAGGCTGTGAGCCCTCTTCCATTGACATATAGATAGTGCTTGGTCGTACTGCTGAATAGGATCTGCTTCTTGGAAGAGGGGGTGGAAACCTTCCCAGAGGAATGGATTAAATGCCCCAGCTCATTAACACAATGTAATACACTGCTCTCACACAGGAAGGTATAAAGATTGTAAATGCCACAATTCCTTTGAATATTTCTCTGGTGTTGCTATTTTTCTGGACCACCCCCCAGCTCACCCGTGCCATTGCATCAGCAGTACCAAAGCCCATAGTACTCTCACTCTTCTAGTCAGTGATGTCAAACTATTTCCAGAACATGATCTCCCAGCATATGAACACTTTCTGCAGTCTGACTCCACTGCTAAGCTCAGAGGATAGTCCCTGCCTCCTAAAAGCTGTCTGCAGCAACCACACCAAGACCTCTGGATAGCCTCCTGGGTGTATTCTTCAGTGTTGTTATAGAACCAGAAAATGGGTTGGGTTGGAAGGTTAAAGCTCATCCAGTTCCAACCCCTGCCATAGCAGGGACCCCTTCCACTAGAGCAGCTTGCTCCAAGCCCCTATGTCCAACCTGGCCTTGAACACTGCCAGGATTGGGGCAGCCACAGCTCTTGGCACCCTGTGCTAGCGCCTCAGCACCCTCACAGGGAAGAGCTTCTGCCTAATAGCTCATCTCAACCTCCCCTCTGGCAGGTTAAAGCCCTAACCCTATCACAACATGCCCACTATTATCGCCTCCACAGACCAAATTTTTCCTGGGGCTCTTCCCAGCCCAAGTGCTGCCTTCTCAGCATGGTCCCTTTGGAAAGTGCCTGACATTTGGGTGGGAATCATTGTCACTTCAGGACAGTGAGAAGATCACTGTAGCCTCACACAACATAATCATCTGCTGACAGACTCATGAGCTGGAATTCCATTGCTTGTAGCAATAGTTGGGACCAACATCCACAATAACTGTGCACTGGAAACTTGTATTTGTGGCTCCATGGCCAAAACCACAGGAAAGCTATTTTTAGCTCAACAGAGCTCTAAATAGTGGAAGCCCTGAAAATTTAGCGCACATCATGGGCCACATTCTGCCTCTGGTTACACCCACTCTATGGACAAACTTGAACATAATAAACAGAAACACTCTGAAACAGAAATTTAAGGAAAAAAAAGAAAAAGGAAACTTTTCCTTCTGAGTAAAATCAGTATTTTAAACATTAAATGAAGAAAGGTTCGCATCCTCCAGCATGTCCTCTGGGAATAAATGAAATGAAAAGGGAACAGTTTGAAATAGAAGTCATCTATTACAATAATTGTACCTATTATGATAAAGGTAATGCGTCCAACAGTATGTGTCTGAACAATCCCTATGGCTAAAAACCATTCATTATGCAGTTACTTTTGGCTTAGATCAAGGAAAAGGACGCTGAGTTTATCTGTATCTTAAGAGAAGACACATCAGATGAGTGTAGCCTATGAGTAACAAACCAGGTTTTAATAGACAGACCTAGGCTTAATTACTCACAGGCCAACTTTCTAACAGCAGCTTTATCACCTCAGGATTTCACAACATAAAGCAGTTAGTGATGGCATGCCAAGTGCTGGAGCTTTCTCATGTAGGAACCGACAGGACCTGACTTTCTCCTTCTGGGTGTATTCCTGCCCAGGTCCCCAAGTTACAGACGCTGGGCCTTGTGTTTAAACCTGTATTTAAATTTCGTGGCACACTTAGGGACACAACTTTTTATTTTCCACCCTCATGACCAAGTAGTTGGGTTTAATAATTTCCTCTACAGTATCAAGATCCACATATACAAGCATAATAATGTCTATTATAAAATTAAAGTGCTCTTGGGCATGGTGTAGTGCAGGCTTTGGGCAGCATGTTGCAAGCTGTTGGCTTCTCTTTTCCACTGGAATTGTATTTTCCTTTCTTCACTTTCTGTTAGAAGAAAGGGAACTGGATCATTGTCTAAAGCAAAGATTAAACCTTTTGGAGAAGACAGATGAGAAAAACACAAAATAAGGGTTTTTTCTCATAATAATAATAATAATTAAAAAGTTATTTTTCATCCACTATTTTATTGTTGATAAGCTTTCTTCCACTCTATGCACTGCCCTATGGCCTATACTTGAAAAGGAATACAGGAAGGGAAATCAAAAGGCAAACAACACGTTTTCAGTTTTGGTTCCAGTTTTTTCAAATCTGAAATAAATTGGGATCATTGTTATTGTCTAAAAACCTTCATATGTAAAGGAAGAAAACCCACCAAGTTCATAAATGCCTCAGCTACTTCCATGAGCCCCATGTAAGGCACTGTCACTAAAATAGTTCCCAGCCCTAATTACAATTCACCACATCTTGGGAATGACATTTAGGATTCTCAAGACGCTTTTAGATCATTTTTAGACTTCACATGGAAGTTCAGCTGTCACGAAGTCAGTTTTATTCTGTAACAGATTTCATCCTTTGGAATGTTATGTTTGGATTGAGCCAGAGATGTGGAAAGATACATGCAATATAGTTCGCTTACCCCACTGAAATATAACTCCTAAAACAAAGCTGCAACTTTTTTGTCCTTGAATGTTCCTATTCGAGCCTGTGCTTGCCTGTAGCTATTTAGATTTGGGGGGAGGTAGGAGAAACAGCTCTCCCTTACTGCGCTATTCCGACTCCATTAGTGTAGCCAGGAAGAATTCCTGCTCGCTATCCAGTAATTAAATAAATGTTTAACATTGCAGGATTTAATTGGAATCCCAAAAGTTAACAATAGCCTCTGCTATCAGTGTCGCTATCTGCGGGGTTCTGTTTCCACAGGCGTATATTTAGATCTCAGCCACATCGCCCACTTGCATTGCGAATAGTACAAACCCCCCCTCTACCTCCCTCCCCCTTAAAAAAAAAAGAGCAGAAAACAAACAAGAAGCTCAGTAAAATCTGGAAACTTTTATAAGTGACGCCATCTAAGCGAATCCCCTTCCCCCTGCTGCAAAACGCACTTCAAAGCAGAACTAACCAAGTGGCAGGCAGGCACTCGTAAGAAGAAAACAAAGCAAGAAGCAGTAACAAATGAACAGGGCTTTACCTTCCAGCAACTTTACTGCAGCTCCATTTTCCGAGCCTTTTATTTTTGCCCTAGCTCCCTTCCAAGTGATTCCTATGCCTCTCTTCCTCGCATGCTGGCGGTGGGGAGGAGCCGAGGGTCCCCAGCTCCGGATCGGGTAACACACCCAGCAGCGCACCCAGAGCTGGCTGCAGAGAATTCAAATTCCCACTTTAGAAACTTTCAGCAAAACTTGTGTGTCAGGTCTATTTTTGCTTCCTTCCTTTATCCTGTAATAACGCTCCTTGCTCCGGTGCAACACAGCCATCTTTTGTGCTGTGCCTTTCCTACAATCTGGACATCAAAAGCTCTTTCCCGGTGTAAATCCCAGCTCTGCTAGAGCTGCCTGATCCCTTTTAATGAATAATTTATCTAGGTTGCAAAATGGGAGCTATTACAATGTATTGACTCTTTGCATTAAGTCTCTGTGCACAGAAAGAATACTCACAATCTGAATGCATTTGATGGATATAAATGTGTATATACATGTTTAATACATATAAATAGATCTGTATGCACCTATAAATATATATATGCACATTTAAGGCATTTACATGGCACGTCTGTGCACACATGCAGACACACAAACCTCAAAATGGGCCACTGTACTTAGGATAATGGCATTTTTCATGTAAAAAATACAATTATAAAGCATGAATGATCTTCATATCAGGCATTCTCCATTTGCATTTCACCACTCTGTGTTATATACAAAGATGGCAAAAATGGAGACTAACATTGTGAGTCTGCATGCTCATGCTCTGTGGGTTAAACACAATAAAAGACTATTAGTCTTGTTGACAACAGAGTTCACAGAGGTTTCAAAGTCCAAGAACAGTCTGACAGCAGCACACCCTAGGAGAACAATGTAGAACAGAAAATAAAGTTCATGCAATTAGATGCTTGAAGAATCAAAGCAGTTCTTGCTAAAATAATGAAATATTATGATTATATCTAATTACAGCCATTGATCTTCTTGAAGATCATAGAGCCATAGAATGGCTTGGGTTGGAAGAGACCTTAAACCTCACCCAGTTCCAATCCCTGCCATGGGCAGGGGCACCTTCACTAGAGCAGGTTGCTCCAAGCCCCACCTAACCTGGCCTTGAACACTGCCAGGAATGAGGGTTCGTGGTGATGACTGTGTCTAAATGATCAGCTCAACTATCTCAAGCCCTAGTTCCTGAGAAACCTTGTGTCTCCCTCACACTGCAAGCTGGACTTCCTTGCCAGAGCCCCAACTATCTGGCAGGATTTAAGCCAGCAGTAGAAAAGAAGGTTCAGACACTCCCCCCATAAAGTGTATAGTGGGGAAGGATGAACATGGCTTGTCCAAGGAGTCAGGCTCTGCAGATCACTACTGGATTCCTTTGAAGGATTCAGTCAGTGTAAGGAAGATAATATTCTTCTTGATATATTCGACCTGGATTTCTAAAAGACTCTTGGCAATGTTTCCCTCCTTTCTCAGAGAAGATCATCTGCCAGGAGAAAGGAGGTAATGGTCTCCTGAGAAGGTATTGCTACTCAAAAGAAATATCTGGTTACTTTCCATGGTAGAGGGAAGTGGATTTTCACAGGTGCATTGCACATTGGTGCTGCTCAATGTAGTGCTCAATGAGCTGGAAAAGGTGGTAAGATGATCTGTGGGTAAAAAAGTTGGCCAGGAAAGTGAAGATGAGGACTTGATGCGAAGAACGGAAGAAAGAGTTCACCATACTGAGTGGGAAACAAGACAGATTAAATTTGGTATAATTATAAAAGTAAAGCAGCACACGTGGGAATGAAGTCACTTCCAAGATGATGTGCTTGAGCATTATTACTCAGGAACAATAATTTATAATAGTTTGATGCAGGTGTTGAATGTATTTTTGGTCACCAAGGAGTTCACTGCATGTCAGGAATAGCCACAAAAGGAATGGCAAACAAAGCAAAGCAGGTCACTCTGACACTTGAATTCCTGGTGCACCTGCATGTCAGGATCCAGGCAGTGGGCTCCGTTTCCATCTGATAAACAAAGCCTGCATCTGGCAGAGGCACAGACAAGGCCAAAAAAGAGTAATCTGAAGCATCAGATTGTCCTATGCAGGGAATGTCTAAGTAGTCTCTTCCACCTGGAAACAGCTGAGAAAGGATATTGCAGACATCTGCAAAAAGCCCAGGTGGAACAGGGAAGGTGAAAGAAGACTTTGTCTTCCAGTTCTGGAGGAGGTGAAAGGAAGCATAACTGAGGGCTTTGGAGGAGAAAAAAGTACTTTTTCACATAAAGTGCTAGAAGGGGTTCAAATCTCTGCCGATGAACATTGTGGGACTAAAAGTTTACAGAAGTTCAAAACCCAAAACCAGTGACAGAGCTATTCATGAAAGAAAAACCCATTAAAGGTCAGTAAATACAAAGACACTGACCTTTGGCTCCAGAAGTCCCTTGGCTGCCAATTGTTGGCGAGTTTTCTGTACCATTAACTGCTTGTCTTGTACTTAAGTTCTTCCTCTGGGCATCCTCTGTTGCTGCCTGTTGGTCAAGACACTTGAGCTGGGCATAACATTGATCCCACCTAGTAGGACCATACTTGTGTTCTTCACGTGTGTTAGAAGAGCTGCTTTTCATCCTGAAGCTCATATCTCACCGCAGTCATATTTTATTGTCTAAAGTACCATTCTGGTCCGCATTTTTTCCAAATTGTGTGATACCTCAGTTCTGCTTCTCCACCGTCCTAAAAATACCATTACATAGTTACAAATTACACATATAAAATGCAACTGGTAATGGGAACATAACTCTTCTGGTTAAAACCTGTGAAACTGGTTGTTAGTGTACCACTTTGGCTTTCTCAACACATCCATAGAATCATAGAATCACAGTATGATTTGGGTTGGAAGGGACCTTGAAGATCATCTGGTTTCAACACCCTGCAATGGGCAGGGACACCTTCCACTAGACTAGGCAACTTCAGAGCTGACATTTTTAATTCAACCCCCAATTTTGAATTCCAAAGACCAACCTGATTCAGAGCATCTCGGAGAGCAGTTACAGCTGCACTACACTTCCCACTATCCCCTAAATTTATAGAAGAGGGAGATGTTTCCGTTCTACATTACCAGGGATGTGTTTCTGAGAAAACCACACAATTCAACTTGAAATAGGCTTTTTCCTGCCTTTCTTATACATACTCATCACACCCAGATTTTAATGTTTGTGTTCTTGTTTCAAACGTACTCTGCCTGTTTGATCTATAAGCAGCATCTTGAACTTCATTCTGTCAAATTCCTTAGAAACACCCTGATTTTGGTGCCAGGTTTCATAGTGGGATACTTGGAACTGCTCATAGAAGGCTATAAACTTTGGGTTTAGGAAAATACTGATTAGTGCTACACTTCAGCGTGAGAATAATCTCCTGGCTATTCAGTGAAGTATTTATGGCTAAGCTTTAAGTACAGGCTTAAATTCAATTAACTTCATTTTAATCATGGGCTTAAGTGCTTTGCTCTCTCAGGATAATAAGGCCATTGGCATTTCCATTTAGCTGGCTGAGCTTGTTTTTAAGTAAATCTTCTATTCTCAAGCACAAACTGACAATCATGCAAATAAGAGTTACCTTTTTGCCTAAAGACAGAAAATGATAAATCAAGTGGTTTTCCAGTCCATGAGGGGAAACACCTCAGTATGGAATGGATTTTCATTTCCCTGATACTATCATATTAATTGTCTGGTAGTGAAACGTTGCCTTGTAAGAAGGGATTGTGCCATCTTTGATCTCCTTCTGTACGTGAGCAGGGAGAGACATAAATGTTGTTTTCCATTGAAATGAAGAACGTTTGTTTGCTTGTTTGCTAGACAAAAGCAAATGTCTTTGAGACACTGTGGGCCATAGCTTCACTTGATAAACATTGGCACATCTCTTTCATTCCAGGGGAATTACACTTATTTTACACCTCTGAGTACATCTCAGACACTTTCCACGTCATGTATAAACTTGAATAGAGAGATTCTGTATCATGAGGTGAGATCATAATACCCAAGTGTTTCACAGACATAAAACTATGAGGTCTGGGAATGCTTGATGGTACTTAGTAAACACACTACGGTTTTCTCATAAGTGGGACTAGTTGTTTAGAAGCAGAATAAGCCAGTTGGTAGGCAGAGTCAAAAAGCAGTTCTCTTTACCATGGTACCCCTCATTAACAGCTTTTTCCCCACTGAAGCAGCAAAATTATGGTTTTATTAATCTCAGGTGGCTCAAAAAAACTCCTTTCAAATATCATTAACATTTGATCTGATCATCAGAGAACCAGTTTGCACCATTGGCTAGAATCTTTCTGATGCAAATTGAGAAGTGACATAAGATAATGCCAGTTTTACCACCATTCGATTTTAAAGGAAATAAATTGTGTCATGTTGTCACAGCTACTTCAATTACAAGATCTGAAATAACAGATCTTCAGGATGCTCTCCCAGCGTTAGTGTTCATAGAACCAGACCAAAAGCAAACCCAACGAAACTGAAATTTCTGATGTTGGGAGAACTTCAGACAGGAAACTCGGTTCCTTCAAAACCAAGAGTTTTGAGGAGTTCTGAGTGTTTCACAGCCACCTTGGAGAGTTGAGAAACTACCACCGACTGCTCATTGCTGCAAGATGACTGTGAGTACAACCAGGGCACTGTGGCTGCCAACACCTGAACTGCCCCATGCACCTTTGATGATAGAAACAGAAAAAGCAGATAGAAACAGAAAGCAGAGCCATTGCTCTCACCATCACTCACTGCCATCAGCCTGGAGATGTGGAAGGAGAGTGGACTTTCCTCCTGCAGACCATTATTGCTGCAGGAAACAAAGGTGAATGATAATTACTGAGACTATGAGAAGCTTGCAGTGAGCACTCAGGTATTTCTCTTGAGTTACTACATGTTGGTCTTGCTGCTGGTGGTTCCAAATTTTAGGGACAACAGAATGCTGGGTAGGATGGATTTCCAGGTCCTACTTTCACCTGACTGACAAATACCTTCTCCTATCTTGAAGAAACATTGGTTTTGGTCTGCAGATGGCTCTCTCTGGCTCTTTCCCTACCTGCCTTTTGTCCTTTCCACTTACTTTTGCAGGTTTTACACTGAGTAGAATGCAGCATATAAGAACCAAATATATTATTTAGTCCTTTCTTCTAAAAAGAAAACAAAGTCTGAGGGCACCATGATTTCAGCTGTTTGAATTCCTGACATAGAAAACCCTGTGGTTAGTCAAAGGTAATCCTGTTATTTCCACCAGTTTTACAACACTATAACCATCACTTCCCATTGGGTGGTTATGAAGCTACATCAGTGCAAAGGGAGAACAAAGTTAAACCATTGCTGCTTCTGAGTACAGAAAGGCGTTTGGACCTCCATAAAAGTTCACTTCCTTGTTGTAAATGACAATAATTCAGGACAATTCTTCTGAGGTTCTTTGCATTTAAACATCAAAAAAAAAAAAAAAGTTCAAGGCTTCAGAAGTGCTTTCAATCTGAGCTGCAAATCAGAGGGGAAGAAAGGCAGTAAGAGTTGTTAGCTTCTTTAGAGCAAATTCTCATTTACAGCTTGTTCATAGTTAATATGTACCTGTACAGCCACCCTGAGTTCATGAAGTTAAGTGAATTTAGTCAAATTTAAATGAAATCTTGTGTATTAAAGGCCAAGTCATATAGGGGTTTTATGCAGGCAAAAGCCTTGCTGCTTTCTTCCTGAATAGGGCCTGATTAACGACAGCAGAATTCAGCTTTATGCTAATGCACCATTTAATGCCCCAGTTCTGCATGCTGCAGTGCTACATCTATGCCCTTTCCATGTTCTCAGTTAAATTTGAAGCAAAAAAGGAATAGATTAAAATGGTGCATTCCAAGTATTCTGCACATAGGCCTGCTCCTAAGCTCAGCAGCCTTTTTTGTAACCAAAAGGGCCAGAAACAGCCTCTTTTCCCAACTGCTGGGCTTTTTTTAAATCTGGCTTTTCACATTCTTTATGGTAACAGAGAGGAAAAGCTCACAGTCTATCCTGATGCTCTGCTTGCAGCTATTCCTCCATTGCAAGAGGCACAATGCACTTCCCTGGCTGATGCATGGCTGCACAAGAACCATCCATTTTTATCACTTTTAGTTATTGTTCCTTTCCCTCGCCACAGATATTTCCCGCAGTGCCACTGTTTTCTCTTGGCCTCCTTACTCATCCAAGCTCATAGTTAGGGGCACGCTGGGCATTTTGTTATGCCCTTGTTTTATGTTCTGGTAGGCATGAAAACACTCAGTAGGGATCCCATTATGTTTTAGCACTTGTATTGAAGGGTGAAATAACTCCAGAGCCTGTCAGGGGAGTGATGCATCATGAATAGTTCCTTCTTTAGTCTACATATTTTTGTTTAAACATTCTTAACCATGTTTTGTAACAAGCTGCTTTCACTGTGCTAGACTGTCTGGAGGAGGAGGATCTGTTTTAACTTTCAAATGACCATGAAAGATTGGAGAGAAGCAACAAACAAGGACATCTCTGTATTAAGTTATCTAACTTTTTCAAGGAAGCGGAGGCTGGAGAGCCAGAAGTTAGCAGAGTTCAATGTTGTGCTGCTCTTGTTTGTCAGTATTTGTATTCTTTTCACCTAGGGATCGATTTCACCTCAGATTTGTTTCTTCTGTGATTTCTTTGAAGGCCGAATGTGTTAGAATTTACATGGGCAGAGCAAAGGGCAGACTAGTGTCAAACCCCATTGGCACCCTGTTACTGATAATCTTCAGGTTCTTGTCAACAAATCCTATGTTTCCAAGACAGAAAATGTCAGATCTGCTTGTTTTATCATATTATGAGAACTCATTACCCCATTCAGCTAAATTCAGCACCATTGCTGACTAGTTCAGTTTTGGGAAAACACCCAGAATTCCTTTCACAATATCAAGTATGTGAAGGTTGTGTAGCCTCAGCTAGCAGCCGTGACTAGAAGGGGCTGTGATACAAGTCAAGGATGGAGCATCAGCAAGGGAGAAGAGGAAAGGACATTTTTCTCCTCTCAAAGCTCCTCAGTGCAGTTCAAGCCAGAAGTTACTGCACATTCCTGACTCTTCCTTAGCTCTGTAAAACAAATAATGTCAATGACTGAGGGATTTTGTATGCTCACAAGATGAAATCAAGTCACAAAAAGTCTGCAAAGTCTTTTCAATCTGATAGTGTCTTTATTTACCTGGGCTCCCTTTTGGATTTGTTTTTGCAGTCTCAGGGGTTGACCAAAGCCACAAACCCTGATGGTACATCAAACCAGGGTGGTGCATTAGCAGCAGTACAGCTTTTATTACCTGCCTTATTCACTAACATGTGCTCATCACTAACATTTCTTAACTAAGCCACGACATTATATATCCTTCCAGACGTTCACCTTTAAAACCAGCCTAGACACTACATTCTAGAATGTTAAGTTGAATATCTAAGAGCAATTTCTTCACAATAGTTGGAGCAGGAGCATCTGTTGTCACTTTGCCCTGAACCCCACTCATGGCGAGTACAACACGTGCTGCCCGGAGGCAGGCTGAAGCTAAGGTCATGACTCAGAGTGGTGTTAATCTTCCTTCCTTAGGGTTTCCTTCCTCACTGCCTCCAGGAAGTGGGTCCTGCACCAGCTTTCTGCCTGGAACAAAGGGTGGCCCCCTGCAGCATCTCAGACTAACCTCCTGCAGAGGAAAGGAGTTCACTGTGCACACAGCCCCATCAGTTCCTGCTGACAGACAGGGAAAGACAGAGCTGCTGTGCTGCTTGCTTTGATGCTACTCAGGGTAGCATCAGGAACACAATGGAGCTTGTCCAGAGGTCTGCTTAGCAAATCTGGTCAGGTTTGAGTGCTCTGAGCAAGGTCCTTCATTTCATTTGGCATCTACAGCATCAGGATGCCAGCAGCTCTAAAAAGCAGGTCAAAGTCCAGAGACATTGTGCTGTCTTATGCCTTGCCAGAAGTCACAGGCTGTACCCCTTGCATCCAGAAATCAGTGGTCTTATGTCTGTCCCCAGGGTGAAACCAAAGCTCTGCTTTCCAGCTGATGCACTGGATCAGCTCCTGTCTGGTCTGTACAGTAGATACCAAGTTACTTACATGCAATGACAAGTTTCACATCCTGTCTTCTGCCCCTAAAGTAAAAAGCAGAGGGGAAAAAATATTTAGAGTGATCCATTACTATTCTACAAAGATAAAAATAAAATCAGCAACTCTTACAGATGCCTTTATTATGGGAATAACTGTGAACTGCAGGGTAAAATTGCTAGGTGCATCCAGCTTGTGCTTAAGGGACAGAGACCATACTTCATGCTCCCTCCTGTCTCACAGACATTTTATCAGCTGGAAGAAAATGAGCAACATCCCAGCATTGATTTGCATTTACAAGCTCAATGAAAGAGATGTAGTGCAGAAAAAGTAATCACACGGGAATGTACAGAACATTAAAACCAGCAGCAAAAGACAGCGTAGAGTCAAAACACAGGTGCTTCATCATCATATGTTCACTAAAGTACCATATCCTCAGATAACCTGCACAAATATCCCTGGAAGAGGTGGTGGTGGGAGGATTCTGGAGGATGAAGGGAAGTCTGCAGAACACATGGAGCTGGTGCCAGAGGATGAGAAGGCAGCAAGAAGGTACTGGGTTAAAGTTCTTCACATCAGTAGCAAGCTGCCAGTTCAGGCTGGGCACACTGGTGTGTGAGCTGCTTTGATTTGCTCAGAGCAGATAAGACCTGTGAGTTTCGTGTGTGGCAGTTGTGGTGAAAAGAGGATAAAGAAACTACATCTTTGGGTTTTCCTTACTCATGAATTTTACAGCTTATAATTCAACACCATGCTAAGAAGCAGACCCTCGCTGAAGAAGGGAACAGAAGAGGGCAGGTCTGGCTGCCACAGCACTAGGTCAGATAGTGTCTGCACACACGTTATTCTGGTTACAAGCTCCCTTCGTCAGAGTGAGAAAGGTGCTTGAACAACCAGAGCTGTCAAAAGAGCACATCTCATATGCATTTTTAACCACCTCCGGTCAGAAGAAGGAAGGAGAGGAACCATGTATGCTTGCAATTACAACCCAGGGGCCTGATCCAGAGTCTATTGAAGTCAACAGAAAGGTTTCCATTGACGTCAGCAGAGGCTGGGATGGGCCCCCAGAGCTTCGTTGCATGCTAACATCTTCTTGACTGCTATTAGCTAGAGCTTCGCTAGGTGGATTTCAGGACTAGCTTCGATGCCCACGTTCCTTCTTGCAGGAGGAGTAGGAAACCAGCCTATAAGCACAGGGCTGCAGGTTTTAAGGCTGGTTTAAAACAAGGACCAGGCTTCAGCGTATTGTGCATCAGCCTTGCTGTGCTAAATTAATGCCATCTGCTACTGGCCTTCCTCCCCTCACCTCCTCCCGCCTCCCGCCTCCTCCCACCTCCTCCCTCAGGGGGCTTCTGACAGTGGAGAATAGCTGGAGTACAGTCACAAGCATCACGCCTCTTCCTGTCCCTAACACACCCTTTACACCCTTTGTTTCTCTCTAAGTGTCATGGGTGGAGTAGGATCCCAGTACCCTGGCTCCAAACCAGCTGGCAGCATCTGGCCAGGCTCAGCCCCATTTCTTCAGGACTTGGAAGACCTGAAGCAAGGCAGAGCCTCTGGATTACAATCTCCAGGGGTTAATGATGGCATTTTTCACCCAGGAGGAGAGTTATTTGCAGTGATGTCACCTCCTGGTTGAGCTTTCCAATATCAAGGGAGAACTGCAAATACCATGTGAAATCTTTGCTTGCTCTGGGTTGAAACTTTGCAGGAGGAGGCTCCTGCTGCTAGGGCTGAAAGTTCAAAAGGTAGGAGCCATTTCTCACTATCAGTGCTTGTGAATGGCAGTTGAAAGGAAAGATCTTAATTACATTTGGCATTTCTAATAGGCAGGCTCCTGCTAAATAAATGACATCATTTGTGGCAGTGGCAGTAAAAAAGCCCACTGTAAGGGACCGTAAACAAGAGTCTATCCAGCCTCATTCAGCCCTAACAAAAGGAAGGGGAAGGGGGGGAATCCTGCTAAATGACCACAATATTCATGTTTTCTTCAATATGAGGCAAGTCCTCATACCTCTGCAAAATAGTTTTGAAACAGGATAAAACACGCTCAGAAACTGGGACTTTTTTTTCCCATTAGGGAATCACTGGATTCCACAATGTACAAGTGTTGGTACTGGGGCAGGGTCTTTCTGGGCAGGGATTTTGAGGGTGTTAAAGATCTGTGAAGATGGATTGAACCTCCTCCTGATTACTCAATACTGTGTTTGACATTTCTATGGCATGTGTTTTCCAAACTAAAACTTATATTCACAGTTCCTCTTGGAAAATAGTTGCCCATCATACAACATTTGGGTGCTCCTTGTGATTCACCTGTGGGTGTCATAGCTCCTCCATCAGTTGAAAGGGAAGAGATGGTTGTATTTTAGTCTGGAAGAAGCCCCTTCTAGAGAGGAGCAAAGCAGCTCTTCCCTACCAGGGTCTCCCCATGGTTTTGGTGTAGGAAAGTCTCAATACCAGGATGCAGGAGCTAGGCCAAATCATGATAAGGGGAACAGGCAAGAATCCCTTCCCTTTCTCCTCAAAACAAACCAACCAAAAAAAAAGAAGACCCCAAAAAAACCACAGACAAAAAAATAAAAATAAATAACTTTAAAAAACTCTCACAAAAAGAAAATTAAAAAAAAAAAAAGAGTGGAAAAATGAAAAGGAA
>JBAFWW010054241.1:0-19114 GCA_036873685.1 Agapornis canus | reverse complement strand
GATAGATAGATAGATAGATAGATAGATAGATAGATAGATAGATATAGATAGATAGTTAGATAGAGATAGATAGATAGATAGATAGATAGATAGATAGATAGATAGATAGACAATAGATCTGAGAAGGGAAATGCCAATACTCGATAAATGTTTCTTAAAACACAAACAAGATGCATATAACCACTTGTACATAATACGTATCATACAGTAATTTGTATTATACTATATTAGCTGTGTAGTAATCAAGTATTGATATGTAACATATAAAATGCAATATAGGGTATATGGTAAATATAATTAACTATAGAAATACATAATGTCATATGTAATATTCTACTATATTTTATTACATTATACCAGATTATATTATACTATATACTACACATATCTTTTATATATATTTTATATATGCATAGTATTAAATAGGCTCTAGATAGCAGTTAATACTGGAATAATATAATAGTGGTTTATATAATATAATATACTGTTATGCATTATAAACTAAATTGGGGTTTGTAATTATTAAAAATATGCATTATATATCATAGGTTGTGTATTATATATTCCATAATTATATTATAAAAATATTGTGTGGAATCTGTAATATAATGTTATTCAAACTGTACATTTATGCTGAAAAAACTTAACATTTTAGTTTCATATACTGTGGAAAATAGCAACTATAAAATAATTTAGACATATTTACAGGACATTGTCTATACTAAGTTAATACATTAAAGTTATTTCCATTTTAATTTCCATTAAGGTTATTTCCATTTGTAATTTTAAAACATTTGTAATTTTAAAAGAGTAACAAAAATGCTTTGAAAAGAAAAAAATACTTTACAGTAATTTGCTAAAATTGTAAGTGCTTGCATTAAGTCAAAAATGTTGCAAGCATTTTTAAGACACAGAATTGAGAAAGAAAATCATAATTTCTACACCACGTAGTCCTGGTGACTTCTATTCTCACCTATTCCTCTGAGTAGTGACTACATTAAACCAACAATATCTATGGACTTGGGTTCACTAAATCTGACTGAGATATATTGACTCCATTAGGTTTGGATATAACAGTGATTTTGTACATGTAAAATCTAATATTACTACTTTAAAAGGCAGTTTGACTTTCCCATTTTCTCTTTTCTGCTCATAACTTTGGGACCTTGTAATTACTGTTGGCTAGAATACTAAACAAATTAAAAATTTAACTGATTCTCTGTGTACACTCATTCAGGGTTTGCATAACAGATTTTGGTATATAACAGATTTCAACAGTAAAAATGTGAATTTGTTCATATTAAATCATATTTAGTATTAATTTCCTCTATGTTAATAAAACCCAATCAATATTATCTTTCAAGTTATCTTAATTTCATTACACTAGCAAAACATATTTGAAATGTCACTGCACTGTAGGGAAGAGGAAGAGGAAGAAAGAAACCTTTATTTCTAAGAGGAATTTTTTACTAAGGACTGCATCCAAAATATTTCTGTTCATCTTCTTAATGAATTTCTTTGTACTGGTTTGGGATAATTTTCTTTGAGCATGCAAATATGCACAGTGTGTTTTAAGCAAAGTCAAAGTTATTAAATACCTGAAATCCTCTTTTTTAATCCCTGATAATAATTATATAAATGCAGTGTTCTGATAATCCTTGAAAGAGAGCATTAGGGCACATACATTTTTAAGATGAAAGCTGCAATGATGGTTCCTCATACTGTATGAAACACCCTCACTACCTTGAACACATTTAAACTGGCAATTCATCTCTGTTTCAGCAAGCATCCTCTGCAGATTTAATGATCAGAAACATCCTCCTGATGCACGCTGGGAGATACGGCTGCAGGGTTCAGACGACAGCAGACACTGTGTCAGATGAGACAGAGCTACTTGTTAGGGGTGAGTATGCTTGTAGTGCCACCTGAAAACGCAATCACCACAAACTATTGTATGAGGAAATTTAAATATGAGGGCTTCAGGGACACCTGTGCTATGCATTGATCTTCAGGTTTTATATTATTAAAACCAGCTGTGATTAACTTCCTGTCTTTGAAATTAGTTTCACCATGCACTGACCTGCAGACATGGCAATGAGAAACAAAGGACAGTTCATTAGTGGACATACAGTAGAATCACGAAATCATAGAATCGTAGAATAGTTAGGGTTGGAAAGGACCTTAAGACCATTTAGTTACAAACCCCTGCCGTGGGCAGGGATACCTCACACAAAACAATCCCACCCAAGGCTTTGTCCAACCTGGCCTTGAACACCGCCAGAGATTGGTGCATTCTCAGCTTCCTTGGGCAACCCATACCAGTGCCTCACCACCCTTACAGTAAAGAACTTCTTCCTTATATTTGATGTAAACTTCCCCTGTTTAAGTTTTAACCCATTACTCCTTGTCCTCTCACTACAGTCCCTAACGAAGAGTCCCTCTTTGGCATCTCCCATCGCTGTTCTCCCTTAACCCTGATCCACAAACTCTGTTGACTGCTCACCTGTCCCCAGAGTTCCATACTCTCCAGCCTATCCATAACAAATAGCAACTCCCTCTCCCCACCTGCTGGGCCTGTCCTTTCTAAAGAGCCTTAAGAGTATTAATAGAGGTAATTGTACAAAATGTATACTAGATTAGATAAAATGTAGACTATTATCATTCACATGCTATGGTAGGTATGGTGAGTTCTGTGCTATTTTTTGTGGTTCTTTTCATCTTATGGTAAAGCCATTCTCTCAGATTTAACAGCTTAGCGATATTCATTTACTCCTTAAAAGAAGGGACCATGCAGCATTTTGATGCTGCATGACAGATATATGATATATGCATATATGATATATATAGAATGATAGATTTGAACAGTGAACAAAAAGCGCCATAATATGACAGGGCTTTGGTGTTTTTTCACACATGGAATTGTCACCACCAAATTTTGACTGCATCTTTAGACTCAGTCTTTCAATCTGTTAAGTTGCTTTACCTGTCATTTAGCATATTTGATTATACAGAGTAATGCAAAGTGATTGTCCTGCAGGATCACAGATCATATCTGGGACATCAATTTGCTTGCAATAAGCAAGAAAGCTTACAATAAAGGAGAGCATTCGCACCATAATGAGCATTCCATTAAGCAGGGTATTTTTTCATTCTGCCTGTGTGTGCATGCACATGTGTGTTCAGTGCCTGATGGGACTTGAGGACTTACAGTCCACTTACTGGCATTAAAACTAGTGGGTCCTGCAATGTCAAGATAAATTGGTCCCTGCTAGGTAGCACAGCTGGTTGGGCTTACTGTGCATTTAAATTTTGTGAAAAATTATATCAAGGTAGATATTTTATTAACTTTTAAAAAACTCCAGATTAAAAAAAAAAAATCAAAACCATTTAGAGATAATATTTTAAAAATACTTATTCTGCCACATTCCTCCATATCCTTAGATTTGATACATCCATATCCATCATTTTTAGGACAAATATATGCTTTAAATGTAAAGAATGTTTCTGGCTGACTGCAGGGCTTTTCACATTTTGATGAAAGTAGCTGTTGAAAATTTCCATAAAGTCACTTTGAAGACCATCAGATTTCTGTGAGCTATGGCACTATTGGAATGGTGGTATTCAGTTGCCTCAACACAGGCATGTAATGTGATTTCAGCTGCCTTATGAAATCTGATTCATCCTCGTGGGTTATGCAAGACCTTGCATGTTACCTTTGCCTCTCAGACAGCTGGAGGCTCTATGGAGAGGCAAGGCAATCTCTGCTTTAATGCTTACTATTAGTTAGGACACTGCAAATGGGTTACAGGATTATTTTCTAGAAAAGGCAGGTTATATAAATGAGTTCATTAAATTTGATGTAGAAAATAAATGCTATTCTGAGGAAGAGATTTGAGATTAAAAACAAAGGGTAGTGTAAGCAGAATCAGAATGTATGTATGTGGCTATCTCATTACCGTGCCACCTTGCTGATGAAATGAAAACTAAAACTGCTTTATAATGGAATTTAAATTCTTGTTTCTATGATTGGATAGTTATAGGATACAGTAAGAAATGTTTGCATCGCTTCCACAAAATGCTTTAAGTTGTGTGACTGCTTTTGTCCTGATGTAAAATTCAGTCTTCATGAAATTATAGGATGTGGTTGGTTTGCTGAAGTAGTTAATTTCCTTAAGATATCTGTGAAACTTATGCAAAAAAGAGCAATAAGATCCTACAGTATCAGTATTTCTTTCACTAAATAATGGTTTTGTTTTGTATTGCAGAAAGTTTAATGCACATTCAGTGCAGTTGCTAATGATTAGTCATTATAGACTTCAGCATTTCAAAAATCCAAAGTATTTAGAATTTATCTCTTCTTATACTGTTACAGCCATTTCATTTTCATTTCAGTATCTAATAGTTTTTTCTTCCCCCATCTCAGTGTATAGATTGCACTCAGTAGTCTGTAGTTTGACACTGTGTGATGATTCCAGATTGCAGCACCTTTCAAGTTTGTTTAGGTTTTGGAGATACTGGACTTAGGAAAAGAAACCACCAGCAGCAATTTCAATAAACATTTCAATAAACTCTGAAGGATTTCACCTGACAGAGGAAATCATCATCTATGAAGAAAACAAATTGCCACTATGCAGCAAAGTCTGAAATCCAAAGCTGTATTATTCTTTCTTTCAGGTATAGTTTCTAGGTAAAATAATTTCATTTTAAGCATATTACAAAACATCTTCATGTTTTAAATGTTACAGCACATGGCCATACTGAGATAGCAGAAGCTTTGTTATGAACTCTCAGAAGTACCAATATAAGCGAAGTTGCAGTACATTCTTGTTCTGACCTCACTCTCTCTCTTTTTGCCTCTGCAGAAAATGCCAGTCTGGAATGCTGATAATATCATACCAGCATACAACAGCATTTCAATCATTAGTTATATTGTAATTTTCATATGGTATTTTTAATATATCATTGTAATTTTTGCTCAGTATTCTGCTTACACCATTTCTACAGAAAATAAGTTGGATATACAGAATAATTAAAATAATCTGATTTTCCCTCCTTTAGATATTAATGAATATCAGAATTATTGCTATTAGTAAAATGACTAAATTTATACTGAATTATGTATTCAGCTGGTGCATTGCTTTTAAGTCAAAGGACAGATTTCTAGAACTTTATTACAATTGGCTTGGAAGACAAATATGACCTGCTGCGGCTTCTTCAGGTGGAGGAAAGAGAAACAAACTCTTCAGAGATTCCTGTTGCATATAACTAACATGCTAATCTTCAGCAGACATTCACCACTGCATTTTCAAGCAAGCGAAATGTCTCAGTATCAGTTACTGTGGGCAAAGAATGGAGTATTCTTAAACCATATGTATCTTTTTGAAACCATTCTTGCGGGTTGCTCTATTGGAATATCCCTTAATATATGCCAGGGAACTACATCACTATTTTTGCCTTTGTTCTTTGCTGCGCATCATTCAGTAGAAGTTAATTACAAAAATGTCACCAGTAAAAGCCAACTTAAAGAACAGAGAATGAATCCAAGTAAATCTCAAATATTTCGAGTCTAATTACTTACAAGAAGGCAATTAATGGTGTAAGAAGACTTCTGAATTTGCTGCATATGTGTGTGTGTGTGTGTGTATGAACAGCAAAAGAAACTGAGACAGCAATAAATTCGGAGTCTGCAAATTTCTACAATAAGTAAGAGATTTTTTAAAAACCATTTTCCATTTTCAAGCCATTTTCAAATTTCTTACCTTGTGGTTCTTGATCTTAGGTAAGTTGCAGTGAAATACATATCTAATGTTATTTCCATAATTAATATTATTTAATGAATCTCTTTCAGGAATACTTCAAAACTATATATGAAAGTATACTGTGTATCATGTTTGGTCAAAACCAAGATTCAAGTCCTGTACACATCTGCTAATCAAAACAAAACCTAAATACTTTCCTAAATGCTTTGAAAATATTATTAAATTCTTTATATTGAAGTAAGAAATGTCTTTTTAATAGCCCATATTAATTTTTCTGCTTCTTAAAGACTATTTTTCCAGCCCAAGTTATTTATTTTTACCTTTCTATTTAATTTTTTTAACGCTACCAATAGTGCAGATTTCATTAGGAAGAGATGTTCTGGCAGCTGGGCCTGTCAGGCAGTACGTTAGCTTTCCAGCTTATGTTTCTTCCATTAGAATCTTGGAATGGGTTGTGAATTAGAAGTATTTCAGAAGTCTCATGCTAGTCAGAAGTGACCTTCATAGATCTGCTGTCCTGACCATCTGTTTATACCCAGGTAGGCTACTAACTTGCAAAAGCATTTCCTCTCCAAATTAGTTCTACAAAATTCTTTGCTATTCATCATCACAACTTGTTCTTATTATTAGGTACCAAAAAAAAAAATAAGTCACAATCTTTTATTTATCTATCTGAGGTCCTATACTTTATGGAAGTCCCCAGAGTCTCTGAACCCTTCACTCTCTGAATAAGGGTAGGATGAGAGAGAGGATCCAGCTCAAAGGCTTAGCATGGTAACTGCAGTGCCCATCTGTGAGGTAGGGTACCTCTTAGCTGTCTCAAACCCAGCCTCAGTATCACACTTGTCTGTCCTCAAAGGCATTCTATACCTACAGGCAGTACATTAGATAGGATCAGATGTGTTCAATCTTCTTTCTGAGGCAGAGTAGCTAAGAGCACAGAATTCAGCAGATTCTGAGGGCTTGACTGTGTAGGGCACAAGTTAGGATGTCTCCGGCAACCTAAATATTTGCTTCTTCCACTGAGTTTACTAGTGCCAAAAAAATTGACATAGTCCTCAGGGGAACCACTGACAGCAGCTGAAGCTAATACATTGACATGTGTATTGGCAAAAGGAAAAGCTAAATAACAGGCATGGGTCCTCCACACCGGATTTGCCCTCCAGCAGGAAAATGACACAGACAGTAGAAAAGCCTTAAATGCTGCAGTAAGATTTTCTGTAAACCAGTTATCAGAGCTCATAGCAGCATAAGAGACCACACAGGGAGGCTGATACAGCTCAAGGACATCCAGAAGAGAAAACAGCTTTTCACATAGGGTGGCAACTGTTCTGGCACAAGGCCTGCACAAATGTCCTACTTCAGTGGAATCCCATAATAGGAATTATGTATGTCTGATAGTCAAATAAATAGTTTTAGTGCAGTGAGTGAATAAAAATAAATAAATAAATAAGTGAAATCACAGCTATGGACTCACATTCCTGACACCCAAGCTACTGCCTTATTTCACTTCTGTTTGCTCACCCAAGGAAAATATGTGCAGAACAGCTGTTTGCCATGCAAACAAGGATGTTTACAGGAGAATATGGATACTCGCTACACAGTCAACAAATGTTTACCCCAGAACATGAAGTCATCAGCTATTTAAGAAAAAAAATTGATTTATGTTTTTTATGAATGTCATTCCCGTTCCTGACATCAGTCCAAGAATAGTTTTCCCATATCACATGCTTTGCTTGACTACCAGCCTTTGTTTATCTACACAGATCTTCAGCTTTCAGTGAATACTAAATAGCAGAGAAGCAGAATAGCAGAATGTTTCAGCTTGGCTTGTTTTGCATCTATCATTGGCACAGCAGTAGTCGAGCTGTTTCTATACTGATTTTTCACAAAGAAGTGATTACTAAAGCAGAATGCTCTAATACAAGACAAATATGCATGTCATGTTCTGACACTAATGATATGATCACAAACACGGTTACCAAACACCCAAGGACCAGCCAGGAGACTTGCATCTCACAGATGTCTCAGGTGATCTTGTAGTCAGCAATATGTCAGGTTTCCTCAAGACAATGCTTCCTTGGTAAGTTAATTTGATTTTTAAAGCCCGTCTTCCCCAAAAAAGGCTCACTATATTCTTATTTCTCCATTATGTTGCAGAAATTTGAAGCAATCTGTGCATTCAAATTAGCATCACAGAGGGTATTTTTGTGATTCTGTCCTTCTCTCATGTCTCACTGTAAAGACATTTAATGCACCAAATACTTCTGTCATAAAAAAGGTTGACACTGTGAAGGGTCTAACCTGTATTACTTTATGTTGTCTAATCAACTACATTAAAAAAAGGTCAACAGTGCTTTTCATTTTGTGTTTATTTAATTCATCAGTACAAAATCTATTACTCATAGACAGGGAGATTTTGAAGGATACCAGCAGAACACATAGCTAAGAGCAGAAGGCTACTTCTTACATCTGCTTTTGGCAGAAAGTGTTCCTTTGCTCTTGAAACATACAGTTTCTAATGAACTCATTTGAATCATTGGTTTCCCAAAGACTGCAATAAGGAAAAGTGTTAGTATAACATTTCCTACCAAAACCAGTTGTTTTAAATTCCTTGCTGTTTCTTCTGCAAATTTGGAGGGATGGCTTAGAAAAGCATCTGTACGGTTCAACAAAGAAAAGTAGTTTGAGTCGGGAATGTCACATGAGTCTAACACACTTTCACAAAGACCCGCATGAGACTTCCCTGTAGGCTGTAAAGAGCAGAGATCCTTTTTACCTGCACTGAGGTGAGTAGGACTCCTGGTGCAGCAGCATTTTCTGAGAACAGCAGTTTCCTGCAGATTAGAAGATCACTGCAAAATTTACCATGATATTATTGTCTAATGTGGTTGGGAAAGTGCTTCAAACATTTAGAACTCAGTGATTTTTCCTAGGTAACCCTCTATATTGCTAGTGATGTTAGTGGCACCACAAACACCAGTGTAGGTTATTTTTCACAGTTACCCCTTTCCTCCATGGCATTTGTGTTTAGGATCATCAGGATTAAATTAGGAATAGAAGGTTGTGAAGTTAAAGAATTTTTTTTATATCTGTGAAAGCTTCAGTGCCTGGTCAATGGGACCAAATATCCAGTATTTTAATACTTATTCAATCAAAAGAAAGATTATTATCATAATAAGTTACTGTGTTCAGTAACTTTAAGTCATAAATTTAATTCCATCGGTTAAGTCCTGTTTGTAAATTACTCTTGCAAAGCTGGTTTACAATACATTATAAGCAAAAGAGTAAGCAACATTGATTACATATTACTCAAACAGATGCTGCATTAAATATTGCCTTAAACCAGTGTATGGATCAGCCAGCCTACCTCCAAATTACCAAACTGTCTCTCAGATTGATCCATTTGTTCCAGTTGCAATGCAGCCTTATGCCCTGGTTTTGCAAAGGAACAAAGGATACTAGTCCCAGAATGACTTATTCGATGTTTGATTTTCTACAGGGTAAACAGAGTGAACTGTAACCTGTAGCAAAGGTTGATACTACAAGTATCAACTAAGTCTGTGAGAGCATAGCAAAGAAAAAGACCACTTGCTCTTTGCAAGTGAACTAAAGCAATGCAGTAGCCAGGAAGTTTATTTTAAATTTGAGGTGATAAATAACAAAAAAAAAAAAAAAATCTTCTCTAGCAAAAAGAGGTCAAATAAAAAACAGAAAAATTATTTCTGCATGTTTCCTTATATTCAATGATCACGTAAAAGACTTTCAGCACATCTAGTCGGTTTATTATTTATTTTATCATGATATTTATAGAAATTATTTTATATATTACATATATATCATAAAATATTGCTTAGGAGACAGAGAATTTAGTGGTCTTAGTCGTGTTAGAAATAGACCTGTGATCTCTAAGCATTAATGCAGTTAATTTTGTTTCAAATACTATCTTAATGGGCTATACTGAAGGATTTTAGTATATTTAGATGCCAGATATTTTCTGGATATTTTAGTGGTAGTTTGCTCACTGCAGTTTGCTCTTACTATCCTTTACACTCTTAATGCTCAAAATGTGTTTTCTACTGTTATGAATGTTAATAGATTTTGTGCTTTTCTAGATGAAGAAGAAAATAATGTCCATTCTTCTTAATTCTTTGTATCAGTGTTGTGCACTCCTGGAAATTTATTAGAATATACAAAGCTAATTAAAATCCTTTGAACCATACAAATATTAGTGCAACATTCATGGCAGGAAGATTCCTTAAAATAAGCTAAATATCAACTTTCCTCTAAGATGTATAACATGTATTGTAAGACTGTGCACTAATAGCTAACTAGATCACTGTACATACATCCTATAAGTAAAATGAATGTCAAGATCAAACAGCTACTTGGAAGGTTTAAGATCTTGAAATCAAGCAGAGAGCAGTCATGTAGTGCGAAAGGATGAAAGCCTATGTGACTACAATCTGTTTAAGAACACACATTTTGTGGTCTAAAAATAAAAAAGAGGTTAAAACTATGCATCCTGTAGGCTGGCAAAACTACCAATCTAAGCAAGAAATCCACACTCATGATGTATTTTTGGAGAAGTAATGTTTCTTCTGAACTCCATTGACCTGGAGCAAATATAAAGCAGGAACTGCTGCTTAGGTTGACCACACTGCTCCTTTCAATTGTGATATTGCCAATAAAACTTAAAGACAAAGACTTAGGTTTAAAGGCCATCAAACACAACATTATTAAACGGAACATAAGCAAGGTCAGAAGATTCTTGCTGGTCATTGAATTTACGTTTGAGCTGCAGCAGAGGCCAGAAAGATGCCCTAAGCACACACTCCATTAATTGGACTCAAAGAATATGTTCATAATAATTAGCTGCTCCTTGAGACCTATAGGTACAGCAATGTTCCCATCCACACGGCTGCATTCCCCATCCCCTGCTTTTCTCAGAACAGGAAAGGCATGACATGACTGCCCCAGCCCGGGGTAATTAATTAAATGTGCCAAGGCATTGGCAGGGAAAGTCATAATCACACAGCATCAAAATTACAATAGGGGCTGGCTGACAACATAATAGCGCATGGGATCTGTGCTAGAGTTCAGATCTGTGCTTTGGCCCTTTTCAGCATATCAGTATAGCTTAAACATTTACAAAATACTGCAAGATAGCATATTAATGCAGAAGAAGTATCAGCCCTTTAAGCTACAGACTCCAGACCAAAATATTTCCAGCAATCTTCTCTTGCAACAGGACCTTTTGTATAATATCTTCAATGGTGTGAAAAGGAGATTCATATCTTTTAAAATTTGTGGGGTTTTCTAGGAGTTTAAAAAAGAGCTTTTGTTCTAAAAACTTTTTAGAAACATCAACTTAACTCATATCTATAACTTCAGTCAAAAAGTGCCCAGAAACAAGTACAAAAGTACAAATCAGATTTGATGTTCACAAACTCAGTGCCTGAAAGAGACCGTGCAGTTCTGGGAGTGCTGATGCCCTCACTGTGACTGCAAAGACGAAAGGGGGAAGCACGCACCAGAATTGGAATATCTGGCAAATGATGCCCTGCAGTGCGAAAGGCAGTCCCCAGGACCTGCCAGTGAAAGAGATTATGTCTAAAACTCAGGATTTTGCTCTGTCTGGGACCTGCTAGGTCTGTCACTCACAATACAATTCATAGGCTACTGGTGAAATTTCAGTTCATGTTTGCTGCACTGTCCATCCATTTTGTGCCAAGTCACAACTGCCACTAAACAAAGATCCAGCTTAGAGGTTCCAGTCTGGTGTCTAAGCTCACAACAGTCAGCAGCTCTCTAAGCTGCCTTGCCCAAATCCTCTATTTTTAGGTTTGTACAAGGCAGAGAAGTTATCAAGGCAAAGGAGCAAAGCATGATGTATTTACCACTAAAGGTCTTCTCAGGCAGGACACTATGGATTTCTCCTGACCTTCATCTCTTGAATGAGTCAAGACTATTCAGGCTAGAACACTGGTATCTTCTCTTTCTTCCCTTCCAACCCTGAGTCTAACTTCCAGTTCTATCCTGCTGCTGGTTGGAGTACAACCTCTCCATCTGCACAGGACCCTTAGGTAGCTATCTTACAGAGACTACTCAGGTACACCACAGTGGAGGGACTGGGGGTATGGTATAACCACTAAAGCCATAGTGCCTATCACATTTACTATACATTGAACTTTCTCTCTGTATTCTTTTTCCCCTCAGTGTGAAAACACAACATCTGCCATAGGTGAGCACATCAATAGGGATTTATGCAACAGCAGTCAAGCTCCCTTTTTGTCAAGCACCCTTTCAGTTATTCTGAAGCTCCTGCCTCTTCTTTTTTTAATGCACCTCCTGTCTCTTCCTTTTTTATTGACCTTTCATCTTCTTGATAACAAGTCAGTACACTTCATAATTCAGAAAGCAAAATCTTCAGGTCAAGAAATCTGTGTTCTTGAACTTTTATATTTCTAGCTTTTAGTTGTTTGGTAAAAGTAAGAATTAACCTGGTCAGGGAGCAGTGGAATAACACATGTTCTGCAGCACACATTCTGGGATGCACAGGAAAGTGCACTGTTTCACTGAATGGCTAAGGCAATTGTTGGTAATCATCTTTCAAGAACTTTCACATTAACATTGCACAATGGCAAGTAATCTGAAGGACCTCTGAGGATGATCATTCCAACAATAGAAAGACACATAAAACAAGTTTGCCAAAATGCAGTCACACATGTCTTGAAATGAAGCATCAATCTATGGAATTACTCTGAAAGAAGGTAACTGGTTAATATCCTTGATGCTGGGTTTCCAGTGCTCTGAGAGGCACATAAAAGCGTATCACAGCCCCAAATGTCTTCTCTTTGAAGGTCGACTGCCCTGTAGTGCATTTATGACCAGTCATTTTCTGTGTAGTTTCCAGAGAAGCATTTGAGCAGACTGTACATTTATTCCTCAATTGGCTATTCTCAAATAAAAATTGTTTTAGAGATCCTGAACAATAACACAGCCCTTGGGAGAAAAACTTCTCTGCATTGGCCATCAGGCTGACACCATGAATGATCACATCCAAGCATAAAATTTAATGAGATTTCTACAAAAATGAGTGACATCTGCATAGCACTCAGGTCCTGGCTGTCATGCATTTGTCATCACTGAGGCTTTTGTCCTTTATTAATCTGCTTTCAAGAATGCCTGCTGTTGGAAATGAAAATGCTTTTTAGCAGTCATCCTGCAGACTTTGTCAGAGCACATGTCTCAGAAAGCATAATGACACATTGTCATGCCTAGGAATGCACTTAAAAGGTTTAAAAAACATGAGAGAACTCTGAAAACAAAATGCATTGAGAATTTAGTAGGACATGTCTGTGCAAGCATACATTACATCCTTTAATATAAGCAAGATGCTTGTTCTTTTGCCTATAATACAGTGGCTAGAAACTCTTTAACAACATTCAGTGTGCATGAGGAAAATATTGTTGTAGAGAAAAAGTAGAAAAAAATATTTCCCTTTAATCTTGTTTGTGCTTGGGACCAAGATATAATACTGGGCCTAGGGCTCCAAGAGAGTAAAAGCGTATGATTGTATCAAGATCTCAGCTTCCCTTTAAACTTTCCCTCATGGCTATAAATAAAAATTTCACTAATATTTTCCTGCATCAACAGATAGCCTGAAACAATAGATGATGGAGATTGAAGATCACCCTATTTTATTAAATTAGCCCCAGGACTTGCTATTCCGAGATGAAGGCCTGACCTGGTGCTTCCCATCAAAGAACAGGAAATGCTTGGCAGAAAGGCAGGAGTGCAGAGGACACGTTTTGTCCCGGAAAGGAAAACAAGACATTTTGACTGCAAATAAAGATGGGAATCCAGAAGGTCAAGAGTCACAAGGTGTCCAAGGGCATCTTCAGCATCAAGATCAAGTCTGATAGCACTCAAAGCAAGGGAAGAGGGAAGACTCCCAGCACTGAAGCTGCTCACCACCACCCACAGAAGTGGAAAAACTTCTTTCCTTCTTTTCTGTGAAGCAATTGCAGCATGTGATGGAGCCAGTCTTTTTCCATTATACATCCATCACTGAATTCCTTCCATTCCAGGGATGGAAGGAATTGAATCCCTTGAATTTCAAACATCGATTTGTCTTTGTTGTTATTGTTATTTCTAAACGCCATACATTTCCAACACTTTAATGTCAATTAATTGTTCGTAGATCACTGTCAAGAAAACAAAGGCAAAGTGTCTAATGCAAATTGCTTTCCCATTTAAAGGATTCAGCATCTTTCAATTCTGAAGCTACTGAGCACAGCTATTACAAAACTGTGATTATACTGTTATCACAGTTCATGTAAACATGCTCTTGTTGAAGCATATCAGAGGAAACAAAGCTGCTTGCAGCTGCAAATGGCAAAAAAATAACACAGGAACTAAAACTATTTCTGTTAATGGAGATTTTTAGCCTTTGTTTTTCAGATAAACTTGCTTCTACTCATGGACTAAGGATTTTAGCCAGCAAAAGATTTGATTGCATGAAATAGCACTAAAATATAATAATGCTGGGCTCAAGAATGCAGAAATCTTAGGTTCAGCTACACCAGACCTGAGTTTTTGCCAGCCTGATCTGCAGTTCCTGAGCTCTGACAGTTCAGCAAGGACTGCACCACTCATCACAGGTTGTGGCAATGGAGGTATTCAAAGGGCCTGCTCCACTACAGCTCATGCTACATACAAGCAGAATTGGGCTTCTGCAAAAGTATAACAGCAGTTGTTTTCTATTACTAAAGTTATTTCCATCACCACCCTTCCTGCAGTTTCATTCTGGGAGAAAGTTTCCAGTAGTGTATTTCTGATTTCACAGTCCACCCTCTGTGCTGGAGCAGCAGCAAAATTTCAGCCTTTAACAATAGGAGAACAGAAAAGAATCAGAAGGAGTTTGGATGCTAAGAAAATCCAGATTTTTCATAAATAATTATAGCTATTAATAATATGAACATTTTACAGAAGTTTTAAGTCCTGTCCTTCAGTACTTATATAAGCTTTTACTTAAAAGAAACTAGAAGAAAGTTGTTTATTCTGCTTTTACCCATGACAGAGATGCACATTTTCCCCTAAACATCTGGTTACAGCAACTGTGGAAGAGGATTCTGAACCAGGAGAACCTTGCCACTGATTTAGTTTGGCAAGTGCAAATAAACAACGCTTTCTAACACCACTAATATCAATATCAGAAAGAATTAAAGAAAACTCGGGTGGGGATGGGACATTACAGCCACATTTTAATTTGCAAAGTCATGATTGTACCACATGCCTCAGTTATTGGATGAGTCACAAATGGTGATTAGCATATTCTCATTTGGTTCAGCTAAGTAGAATAACTAATCTTTTAATTTCTTTAAAGTGAGAAGTTGTTGCGGGTTTTTTTGCTTGTTTTAATGGACCCATAGTAGTTATCAGCTTTCAAAATATTTGGGTCTGGGTTTTGTTTTGGTTTTAATAGCTTTAAATCAAACAGTTAAATCAAAACAGCTGTACTTCCAGCAGGATAGTAACTCAGGAGGTTTCCCTGAATGATTGAATTTGAGAAGGACGAATGCTGCATTCTTGATTCCGTTATTAGCAATATTATTGTTCTTCAAGAAGCAATTCACCTGTGCTTCATTTTGATCACTATTTGTCTTTCCTGCTGACAAGGAAACGCTGCCAATCTTCACGCAAAGAGAAGATGTGATCACAACTGTTCAGTCTAACCTGGATGCTTCTTAAAGTTGCTCATTTTTTCCTTTAATTTCAGGTTCAGAACAATTATAATGGAGGATTGGAGGATTTATCTTTTTTTTTTAATCTGTTTCTATTTCTAGTTCTTCCACTGTCACTCTGACAAGTTAATTGATAATCATCCATGCAGCATTTAAACAGTAGAAACAATCACAGTTTACCAGCAGAAATCATGGAAATGAGGTACCTCTGTGATGTAGTTGTGTGTATTTTAACCCTTGTATTTCATGGATAATGAACTCCACAGAGTCCCTACAGAATGCATCTCCTCTATCATTACTGCTCATCTGCAATGATGGTGTAGTCTGTTTGATTATTCCACTTTATTTCTAGGTCCTCCTGGTCCCCCAGGGGTTGTAATAGTGGAGGAAATTTCAGACACAACAGCAACACTTTCCTGGAGTCCTGGGGCAGACAATCACAGCCCTATCTCCCTCTACAACCTGCAAGCACGCAGTCCATTTTCTCTTGGCTGGCAGACCGTAAAAACAGGTGAGGAAAACTTTCAAACAGAACAACTAAACTGTTCAAAACTCCTGCTCACCACAATAATAACCACCAGCAACTGCAGGGACAGACACTCTTAATAGAACAATGATAAGTTAAAAGCACTGATTTTTTTTTTCTTTCTTTTTTTTTATTCCTTTTATGTTACTCAGCAACAGCTCTGAAAGGACAACAAAAAGACACCTGCCATGCTGCATCTGTGAATAAGCAGAAAGCTCCCCGCTATATTTTTCAATCCGTGTCTTTTCAGGAGTACCACAGTGACAAAAACCTAGCTGTGATTTATGACATATTAGATCCTTGATGTTTATAATTTCTAATGGCAATATTATATCACAGAGTGACCTACACATTTCTTTATTGTCTGCAGTTCCAGATGTGATAAGTGGTGACATGGAGTCTGCTATGGCTGTCGAACTGAACCCTTGGGTGGAGTATGAGTTCAGAGTTGTAGCAACCAACAAAATTGGGACTGGAGACCCAAGTACACCATCACGAGTGATCAGAACCAACGAAGCAGGTAAGAAGAGGATAAAAAAGTTAATTTTCTATCAGAAACAAGAACTATTTAAATATAATAATCGGCCTATACTCTTCTCCCTGGCATACCTCTGTGTGTCCAGTAATCACTGTTCCAGGGGGATATTTTTGTAATGAGAAACCATTTTGTTTTAATTACAGGAATAATGTTTAATTATTTTAAATAGTATATTATTTAAACTATTATTTTTGATATTGAATAGAAATTTCAAATAAACCCATTCTCTGCTAGCTTACTCCATCCAGGCTAGCTTACTTTTCATCTGCCTTACACTTAAGCTGTTGCTGCTTGCCCTGTGGCAGGCTTCCACTGCTTTTCAACTGTAGGCTGTTTCTCAGCCTCGTCAAACAACTGCTTCCAAGCAGTCTCTCCCTCCTTATTTTTCATAATTTCTTTCCTTGAAGGTGCAAGATAGGAAAGTCATGGGAAGCAGGTTAATATGAACTATCTTGTGCTCTAAGTGTTTCTTTGTCATGCACACTTTACCATGAACTGTCACTGCATTTAAAGAAATTTCATTGTCTTTCTAACTGGGATGGTACTGTGGGAGCCCAGGAAAAATGTTTTATATCCTATCCAGAACTCAGGAAAATTGCAATGGTCTCACAAAGTTTGGAATCATTGTCAGTAACTTGGGCAGAGTGAAGAGACAAAAAGAGGGATTTGGAATCCGAGAAAAATCCCTAGCCGGCTTGAGAAACACAGTTTAAGAGGCAGAAAGAGATAGAGAGAGGGTGTTAATAAAGCCTCAGAAGAGAACTGCATCTCAGAAGACTTTCAAATTATTCTTTATTCTTTGTTATTTAGGAGGTCTAGAGAGTTTTGATTTGTTTTTGATGTTTCTTCAGTTGAATAATTTGTAGGTGTAGGTATTTTGTTGATCATACCTAATAGAAGAGTGCCAAATTCAAGGATTCTACTTGAATTTGAAAGTGTAAATGATTTTGTAGTTGTGAATAAATACAGCAGTTGTGTTGCAGTCTGTCTTCTCATTAAGGCAGATTGTAAGAATCACAAGTAGCAATGCCAAAATGTGTTCACCTCTCTTATTCTGAAATATATTCTTATCTTTTCAGGTATGTTAATTTTGTGCCTCAGCTCCATAGTTCACCAGTCTGTGTATATGCCACCCATAAGCATTCACAGCAGAATTTTCAGGCTGGTTTTCTTAGACAGGACCACAGAATTGACTGATTAATCAGTTCTGGAAGGAATCTTGGGAGATCTCTAGTCCAGCCTTCTGCTCAAAGCTGGGTAAACTGGCTTCAGAGCAGATTGCTCAGGGCTTTGTCCAGTGTAGTCTTTGTAACCTCCAAGGAGGGAGATTGCACATCCTTTCTGGACAACCTCTGCAAGCAGTTAACTAATATCATCATGATTTTAATTTCAATATATACAGCTGGAGCTCTCCATATATCAACTTATGACCACAGTCTCTTGCTCTCCCACTCTCCCACCCTGCATCAGTATGAAGACCCTATCTCTGTCTCCTCAGGAACCTCCCCATAGTCACTAAGAGCTACTGTTAAGACCCCCAAAGCCATCTCTGCTCAAGACTGAACAAGACTGAACCAGCTTCCCCAGCCTTTCCTCACAAAGTAAATGCTCCAGTCCCACCATTCCAATGGTCTCTTGTGAACCTCCTCTAGTTGATCCATGTCTTTCTCATTGTGGCACCCAGAATTGGCTGCACTGTTTCAGATGAAGTCTAACAAACCTGTGTTCACTTGTATTAAGACTTTTTTTTTTTTTTACTTCAAGTAAATGTGTAGTTGTTGGCTGATATGGAGTTTCATTGTGCAATCACAGAACCGCACTGAAGTGAATTGATTCCCATTCATGCATATGGAAGGATACTTTCTTTCCAACTACCCTTCTTATCTTCTGAAATCTCCCCCCAGTGTAAAATTTGGTAACTGTATAGCAGACAATTCAGATGCTACACATGTTCTGTAAGAAAAGAAGGAAAGGGAAATGAAATAAAAAACATCAGCTACTTTAATCTCAAATGATTTTCAAAAAAAACCTCTTATTTCACTACTCTTTTTCTTTCCTTGATCCATATTTCATTGGAAGTGAAAATACTGCTAGACCCAAATGTTTGAATGACTTTCTATTTATTCAGGGGGTACTTATCACAGAGAACAAAAATATTCTGGAAAAAAATTTATCCTGTAATAGTTTGCACCCCTGGGAATATGTTTTTTTCACACATATGAAAGGTGTTTGAAAGGATAGTTCAGGATTTTAATCAGCTGGATGTATTTAAGATATGAGTGAATGTTCTTTTCATAAACTGAGGTTTAAAAACATCAGATTTCCTCTAGCTGTCATGTTTTTTTAGGTTTCTTTTTCTTCTTTCTCGGTGTTTAACAAACAAAGGCAGTGTTTACTAAAACACATTCCTACAGCACTAATGAAAGTTGTCTTCATCCATTTTTAGCATTGATTTGGTCAATCACTGCAACATCACCTCTGTAAAAATTAATTAGAATCATAGAATCATAGAATAGTTAGGGTTGGAAAGGACCTTAAGATC
>JBAFWW010054231.1:24004-35501 GCA_036873685.1 Agapornis canus | reverse complement strand
GGGTTGGAACTGGATGATCTTAAGGTCCTTTCCAGCCCAAACCATTCTGTGATTCTATCATTCTATGGATCACTGAGGCAATCAAGTCAGGTGACAGTATGACCCACACCTACAGGTTCTCAAGGCCAGCAACCTGCTATAGTGGAAGATGCCCCTGCCCATGGCAGAAGGTTGAAACTGAATGAGCTTTAAGGTCCCCTCAACCCAAACCATTCTGATTTGGTGAAACTGGGGATTGCCCTCACCCATGTGGAGGACCTTGCACTTGACCTCACCAAACTTCATGACATTCCCACATCCTCCATTGGAAAAGCTCCCTAACTCTGACACAAAGATCATGCTTCCCAGTCTTCAGATTTTTTTCCCTTTAAGCTACAAAACACCAAAGGCTGATTTCAGGATTTGGAAGTGCAGGGAAAGCTCAGTGATGGCCACTACTGAAGTTTTCAGTTACACAGTGGGGACAGCTGCAGCTGGGATTCACCTGACCCCACTCCTGCTCATTGCTTTCAATGAACTCTTCCTATTCTTCGGGAAGTATCTCGTGTTTACAGACAGAAATCGGGGTAGCGACGGCACCACGGGCAGGGGACTAAAACCGACTGCTCCGCTCCTCACACCGAACCGCTCTCCATATGGCAACCCGCCCGCACCACCGCTTCCTCACGGCACCACTCCACACACACAGACCCACGGGCACCGCTTCCTCACGGCACAGCTCCCTTACGGCTCCGCTACCCTCGTAACTCCCGCTCGCCCTGTGCGCATGCTCACGGTCCCCCATTGCCGTCAGTTCCGCCGCACCCCGCCCCGCTCGTCCGGCAGCAGGAGCAGGCGGGGCCGGTTCCTGTCCCGGCTGTGAGTGCCCCCCACACCTCCCTCCCTCGTTAGTCAGCCCTCGGAGGCCGCTCCCGTTGTACGCGAGGGACCCGGCCCCATAGCTGCTCCTTAGGGCTCCTTCTTCTCCCGCTCCCCCTCAGGCTCCTTCCTCGCGGGGCGTGGGGGGTGTGTGCCTGCCGTTGGGCTTGCCGCTTGTGTTAACGTGCGTTTCCTTTCCACTCCTAAAACTTCGTCGCGCCCAACGCACGGGTCTGGACGGTTGTGGGGAAGCGGAGCGGTAGCGGTGCCCCATCGGAGCGGGGTGAAACCCTCATCCCGTCTTCTCTCTTCCTCCTCGCGGTCGGGGCCGGGTACTGCTCCACTGCCTGCGGGGCTGGGGAAGGGGCTTTATAGGACCCGGTCTTATGCTTGTCGATAGTGATGCGAGCTCTTCAGAGTGCTGCTTTTCCACCGCTTGTGCTCATGGGTTTAGAACTCTTTGGTTCTGTTTGGTCAGACCGCTAGTGTCAGTGTGAAGCTGTGCTGCGGGTTTGTTGTTGGTTGCTTGTTTGTTTCTCTTTGGTTGTATGTACGTGTCAGAGGGTGCTTTGGAGTTGAAATTCGCCAAGGGGTCTATGTGATCTGAAGATCTCAGAGGGGATGTGAGAGTTTTGCTATGCACTGTTTCATTTGAGACTCAGCTGCAGCACAGAAATCAGGGGAGAAGGAACTATAAATGTTTAATTACAAAAGCAGAAAACATTGCTTGCTCCTTCTGATGAACCTGCATGTGTTTTGAAACAAGAATGATTTCACTTTACCTGAAAAAGAAGTGTTTTGGACTCGATTTTCCTCTGCCTGGCCATGTGTGAGGATTGACGGCTGGGTGAAGTTGGCCATTTTGGTTTGGTGTTGGTTTGTATCCCACCTCACAGTTTCTGGTATTTCCCCAAGGTATGGATGGGGCTTGGAGCAACTTGCTCTGGTAGAAGGTGTCCCTGCCCATGCAGGGGCTTGGAACAGAATGAGTATTTGAAGTCCCTTCCAACACAAACCATGGTATGTTGTAGGCACAGACTGAAGAGCCTGAGCCCCAGAGGAGTTGCTTCCTCAGTGGCAAGCACTTTGTGGCTCTGGTAGAGATAGTCTCTGTTTCCCCATGTGTTAGGTTGGCTTGTGTGGCTGTGCAGTGAATAGGAAAGTGATTTGGTTGGAAAGAATTAATGTATGGATTTCTGTTTATGGCCTTACTGATACATGGCTGAAAACAGCCCTTGAGCACTGTATAGCTGTGTCAGCAACTACATAACTGAAGATTTAGTAAAATACTGAAAGAAGTGTTAGTATTGTAAGACATACATAAGAGGGTGTGAGGCCCTGGCACAGAGTGCCCAGAGAAGCTGTGGCTGTCCCATCGCTGGCAGTGTTCAAGGCCAGGTTCAACAGGGCTTGGAGCAAGCTGCTTTAGTGGAAGGTGTCCCTGCCTGTGGCAGGGGTTGGAGCTGGAGGAGCTTTATGGTCCCTTCCAACCCAAGCCAGTCTGTGATTCTATGATTCTACCTTTTAAACTTTTCCTGATTTCTGGTTTCTAAGCTAGAAACAACAATATCAAACCATATACATTTCTGCTCTGGTCCTGCTCCCTGTTGTCCCTTCTAGCACTTGGTTGGGATGCTGCTGCCTACGAGGAAAGTCATATTCAACTAGCATGCTGAAAGGGTGTCTGTATGGCTACTGCATTAACAGAATTGTGTGTCCAAGTGTCAACCCTGAGGATATGTTACTTACTCTCCATTTGCTTTTCGCAAAGTTCTTCCGGATCTGAGCGCTGACCGACTCATGGATGTTTTTGTTGAGCGCTGTATCCCCGGCAATCCTGAAATGAACAGACCAGACAAACTGTAAGCCATATTTTGCTCTTTGTTTCTTCTCTTCAACTGAGAAGGCCGGCCATAGGTGTGATTTCTCCAGGGATGATGATTTCGTTCACATGAGAGCTCAAAGTTCCCACCACTGTCTCTGCTGGCAGCAGTGGTGGAAAATCTGGGGCAATAAAAGCAAATGTAGATAAGGCTTGTCTGTCTGGCAGCTACAAAGAGGTACAACCGTATTCTGTTGGTGTGTGGCTGCTTTCTATCACCATTACAGCCCTAGATGAAAACATTCTACCTGTTTTTTTCTTTACATCTGAGGATTTAACAACAGGCTGGGACTACTTTTAGCCTCAGCCATGCAGCAGCTTCCAGAGCCACTCCAACCTGTCTGATTTCTGTTTGCACTGGAGATTTTCCTGCCACCCTGCAATATACATAGCCATTCATCATGAGTGATGTAGATTTACAGTAAAGCAGATACACGGACGGTCACTACAGCAGCAGAACAGGCTGCACAAATAGCTGAAGGTGAACAACACTTAACCTAAAAACTTGACAGATACCCTATTGTTTCTTTAACAGATTCAAATCTCCATTAACATGATTATTTCAAGGGAATTTTATTGTTTCATTTAACTCCTCAAGGCATAAGATCTGTTAGAAGAGCAAGCATCATAGTGAACTGATTTTCCTACCTTACTTGGGTAATGCCAGTAATAAAGATTACATTCTATGTTGTATGTGATGTTTTCAGAAATAAATTTTTTAGCCACAGTGTAGAAAACCAATAAAAAACTATAAGAAATTGGATACTCCATTAAGAACAGAGTTTTCCAGACTGGGGAGCTCCAATAAAATAATCAGAGGATGTGAGGGACACAGTGGTTACTTCGTTCTTCCCATCTCCCCCAGCTCTGTCAAAATAATTCGGAGAAATATTTGCCTAACTAGTCCTTGAAGATCTCCAAAAGACGGAGACTCCGCAGGCAACCTATTCCAGTGCCCCACTGTCTCCCAGAAGACATGGAAAATAGTTTATTCTTTGTCTTTGAAGCATTCTTTCACATATTTGAAGACTGTTATCATGTCTTCTGTCCGTCTTCTCTTCTCTAGACTAAACAAACTGAGTCTTTCACTGTTTCTTCATAACTCATATTTCCTAATCCTCTGATCTACTGAGCTCCTCTGGACTTCCTCCAGCTAGTCCACATCTTCCTTAGGGGGCAGTACCTAAATGGTTCGCTGTTTTCCAACTAAGGCAGCAGAATCGCAGCATTGCTTTGTGTTTCTTCAAAGATGAAACTTTGCTTACATACCACAGCCTGCCATTTCCATTTATGTGTCCTCTAAATTGGAGACATTCCTTTCATTTTGTGAAGACCATTCCAAACTATAACCCTGTTCTTCAAAGGACATGCAGTTTTTTTTACCTATGTGTCAATGGCACATCTAACAAGTGGTCTCTGGGACCAGTCTTCTCAAATTGCTCTTCTCCTTCCTGCTGGCAAAACTCACCCAGGATGTCAGAGAGATGAGAGGAACTACTTACTCTTTGGAAGAAGAGGGATTAAACTGCTATCTCCCAACAGTGGAGAGCCACTAATCCTATCCTGCTGCAACAAAGTGTTGAGTTATTCAAGAGTACTGGAGCCTGCAGGGTTGTGGGCAGGAAGGAGCAAGGTTTCTCATTCAGGGTAGCCCACCTCCAACTCTTTGTCTAATCACCACCACTACATAACCTCTATGTCAAGTAGACAGAAGAACTGGTACCATGAACAAAGCATGGCTCCCAAATGGTACTTGACATTCATTCTCGGGTCCCTGTGCTGTTGATGGAGATGAGATGTTTGACAGAAAATTGGGAGATCTTCAGTTCTTGCTTCAAAAAGAATTCCTTCTGGGTGGCATGGTTTAGTGTGAGATGTCCCTGCTTATACCAGGTGGGTTGGAACTAGATGATCTGAAGGTCCTTTCCAACCCTAACTATTCTATGATTCTATGATCTCCTCTCTAACTGACAGTAAGGTAAATCGGTCTGGATTTCCCGCTGGAAGCAGGCAGATAAGAACTCGTGAGGAAGCATCTAGGTTAAGCATCATGTTTACTGCAGACAGGCCGTAGCAGAGTTTCCCAGTGGGAATGCAGACTGCTAGTCCAAAATGCCATGAACACTATGCTCTGCCCAAGAACAGCTCCTCAGTGAAAGTAGGTGCCCTCAGCACATACCATCTGGGAGCACTGACTATCATACTACAGATCTGCAGATGAAAACTAAGACAAACACTTAATATGTGCATAGCTACAGGCCAGAGCATCCATTTAGTAGCTGATCAAACAGAGCAACTGCAAAGAGAAAATGTACTTCTATTTGGAAAGAACATTTTCCCTCCAAAGCCAATGAAGCATTTGGCTTTATGAACAAGTTGGTTAACAAGCTGTAAAAGCACAGATCAAGTTTCCCACTTGTCAAATTCTATTTTGGAAACAGGGACAGAACAACTTCTTTGGGCATGATACCCTTGCCAGCTCTTCCAGAAGATCTTTCCTGTCAGTCTCCACACTTGCAAATGCATTTTTGCTATATGAAACTTTTCACTGGGCATGTAGCTCAAATACAGGCTAGATGTTTTAGGGATCATTTTCTGAAATGCTGATGGTTTCTATAAGAAACTGCTGGTTCCAGTGGCTCACAAAGTGTCTTCTTCCTCCTCTAACTCTATGTTCACTATGCAATTCTCATAATGCCAGAAAAAAAAAAAAGTCTTGGTGTTTCTCAAATAGGCAGAACAGTACTTGTTTACCTAAGAACAAGATGGACAGACACTCCGTGAAGCCTTCAGATGCTACAGTGGTGGGAACCATTCTACATATCTCTTCAGCAGCATTAGCACCTTGCAGATGCTAGTTTTTAATAAGACCAAAATAATGTCAATGTTGGGGCTAATTTAGTACAGCAAGATCCATTCAAACACATGCTGGTATGACAAACAGCATGGCTTAAAGCACAGCCCCAGCTGCCCAAGCTGGCTGTGGGAATGTTCTCCAAGTCACCTTGACTGTCCTGTTAATGGTGCAATGCTGCATCAGGAAGACTGTGCTTTTATACTGTATTCTGCCCTTGAAGGATCTTCACACTGACATAACTGAGCCCAACTGGAACCTGTTTTTTCTCTCAGGGTTCCCATTTTGCAGCACATGAAAGCAGCTACATCTTAACAATGGTTTGGGGAACTTCATGTTGAAGCTGGTTGTTCATCCAGTTGTAAATGTATGTGTCTCAACACACAGAATTGGATACCAAGAGCCACAATCTAACAACTCTTTGTCACAAATACTTCCACTGAAGCTAAGAAGAGTATTTCTCACAAATACCCATAAGAAATCTAGCCCTGCATGTGGGAGGCATTTAATCTAATGATCAAATATTTTTTCATAGCATCTAATTTATTATAACTTTCCATCTGGGTTCAAAGTGATCACAGCAATTTATCAATGTATTAGTATTACCATAGTAATTCTAAGCTTTGAGAGGAACCTCCAACAAAGTCCCTCATCTACCATTATTTTCTGAACATTCATACTGAAGGCAGCAAACTCAAATGTTGTGCTGGCCAAACAGTGCTTGGAAATACTCTTGAGCATGATGACAGAAAACATGGAGTTAGCTGTAATGGATGATGCCAGAGGATCGTAACTCTTCTGCACATACACACACACACACACATATATATATATACACATATATCTCACATGCATGCGTATAAATATACACACGCACATACTCTATCAGTGATGCTCCAAAATAAATAGAGTGCAGGGACTAGCCCGATAAGAGTTTGATTTAATGTTGTAAACATCAGCAGTTCCCTTCAGGAAGCCCTTTTCACACTTCAAACAACATCGTCTGAGAACTGAGCTCTTTGTAAACCATGTCCTTTCCCTGGGTGGAAATTATTATCTGGCTCACGCTCTCTGGCACATAATAAACACTCGGGGTCATGGTCACAATTTTCAGAGGCTCAGTCCTTGCCAAAGCTTTGTGATTCTTCAGCGTAGGCGGGACAGATGTTGGCACGTCCCAAGTATCTGCTCTCCCCCTGCACAAGCAGTAGGGAGAGGCGAAAGCCAGACTTATGCCTGCGGACACAAGTGTCTGATTTAGGTGCCACATTCTCCTTTTCCCTTTACAGTCTACAGGGAGACAATACATACAACACCCTTTTAATTTAGATGTTCCAAGTTGCCTTTGATGCCATAATGAGCTTCAGCACACAGCTCTAAATCCTATTTAAGATCACTTAGCTAATGTGTGACAGAGCAAACAAATTCATGGAACATCTAATTCCTACACTGGCTTCCTAACTATTGGACTTTCCCCTCACCCTCCCAGAACTGTTTCCTCTCCCCTTGACCTGAGCCTGGAGGCTGAATTTGGGGTTGCAGAACCCACCTTGACCTGACAGGGAGCACAGTGTGATCTTATAGCTATGGAAAAAATCAGGTCCCCAGCTTTCTGCTGCTTGCCCTTAATCACTGCAATCTGAGCAACTACCCTAAACAGGATGTGGGTTCTGACAAGGCAATATATTCAATAAACTTAATTGCTGTTATTAATACAAGCTAGGGAAACATTAGAATGTATCAAGCTGCAGCAAAATTACTCCACTCCTTTGTTACCTTCATTTTCTACCTCCTTTTTGAAAAGTCACAGTGGAGCAGCTAAGCAGAACATTGCACCTCTGCAACACACCATAAACAGTGCAAACATCAGTGAAAGATATGCTATAAAGTAAATAACTTTTCCAATGGAAAGCATAAGTCACCTGTATATTCAACTGGAGAAATCTGTATAAAAGGACAGATTGTACAGGCCAGGGTGTAATCATTATACCAACAAGTCTTACACATTGTAGTGTTTCCACTACAATACTTCATTGCAATTATTAGGCTCCTTTTCTGCCAACTCCAAGTTTAACATACCGTCCCCCTGCCAAGGTCTTTTGATTACAAATAGCAAAACATCACGTAAATGCAAGCATGTGGGGAGCAGATACAGCCCAGAAAAATGGGCCATTGGGAAGAAGTATTTACTTTTTTTAGGGTCTGATCCTGTACAAACATTTTGTCATGTGAATAACTGCCTATTCAAGAGCAGTTTCCCGAAATTCAGAGATTATTAACCTTAAAGGCACAAAAGTAACATCTTGCAAAATCCAGTTTTTTGCAAGCCTTGATTGGAAGTTTTAATAAAAACATGGTAATTAAAATAAGAGCTATGTTTTGGAATCACTTTGTTTTTCACAAATATTACATATTGAAACAACAAATTCTCATGCAGTTAACTACTTTCATCACAGTAAGACTGTGATTAACATGTATGTGTTAAGTACTCATGATTTCATAGATTTCTTTCTAATTTGTGGCTGATACTGCAGGGGCAGACTTCACAGGAGGAAGGAAAAGGGAAAGCTGGAAAATGCCACTACACAGAGTCCATGCAGTGTTCAAGGCCAGGTTGGATGGGACTTGAACAGCCTGCTTTAGTGGAAGATGTCCCTGCCCACGGCAAAGGTGTGGAACTGCATGAGCTTTAAGGTCCCTTCCAACTAAAACTATTCAATGTTTATTTACCACTTGCACAGTACCAATGACTTGGGTAGATGTTCTCTGTTCTGCTGGTGAGACAGGGAAACAATCCCCAACTCAGTGGCAAAATTCCCATTAACCTCAGTGGAATCAGGATTTCACTTCAGGCAAATTCAAAGATGCTTCTCCAGTTACCTTGATCTATAGAACCAGTTTGTGTAGACACCTCTATGAGATGCCATTAATTGCTGCTTGGCACTGTAGCTGACCAGTGAGGAGAAGCACAGAGCTGTCTTCCTCCTCTACCAAAAAGGCCTTCCTCTCCTTCAAACAGGAGGATGTCATTGCAACAAATATAATGGCTAGAATGAGACAGAAGCAGTAAACACCTCATTATTTCCTGGCATAGGCAATCTGGGTGGAAAATATTTCTTGAGCAATGGCTTGGTAAAAGGAGATCCTATCACTAACTCTAAAATAACGTAATATCCAGGTGAGTAGCATTGATTATCCAAAAAGGCATTTATCACTATAGGATCCAAATCTTCCGAAAACTCACTGCGCCGCTCTCCAGAGACATCAACAACTACAACACTGGTGTTACAGGAAGCCTTTCAGAGCAAGGGGGAATAAGACATTGACTTCTGTTCAAGAGCATACTAGGGAGGACAGAGGCAGATCTGAAGCTTTATCTTTGGAAACTTTCACTTTGCTTTTACTGGACAACTGTCCTTCTGTAATCCAGTGGCACATACTTCCTCTGTGTTGAAGAGAGGTGGATTTGGGATGTGAATTGGAGACGTGATGAATATCTTAAGGCTCCCTACTGCAGTTCCATTTGCATGTCTGGCACATCAAAGGCTGACCCGTGCTTTACATGGCTGGGATGTAGCCCTGCCTTGCAAAGTCAGCTCGGGAGAAGGCAATCCCCTGCCACAGAAATGGGGGAAAACCCTTTTTGCGGAGTTGTTTTTAAATGGAAGATTAGATTTTGTAGAAAATATAAAGAATTATGGAGCAGTCTGTGAGTTTCCATTGGCTCCTGGCCATGACATGCAAATGAAAATAAGAAAAAAGGGGAATGAAAACACTTTTTATCATTTTGTTCCTTTAGGAGGGCCCAGAAGCCGTGTGTGTCACAAGTGCCACGTTTCTTTGTTGCACTCCAGCAACCAACACAGATGTAGCAGGGCCAAGAGCTGGATGCTTAATGTTTTGTGTATCTTGGATGTAAGGCTTTGGAAAATCTGCCTCTGAGTTCTACAAATGGTCACTTCATTCTCTGCTGGGAGTTGCATTCCCATTGTTTATTCTGCATTTCTAATACTGACTGTTAACTTGTTTAATTTCCTGAGGCTCAGGTCAGTATCATTTAGAAATGTCTTCAGTTGTTGGGGTTAGGGTTTTTTTTGTTTCATCTCATGAAACCTGGATTTCATTTCCCAAATTTCCTTTTTCTCACACAGACAATGCAGTTATTGATGGGACGATGTAGAAGGGCAGGCCCAGCCCTTGACTTCTCATCTCTCGTATGTATGGATGCCAGGCACTGATGCAGCTAAAAAACATCTTTTTTGTTTCTCATTGTCATTGTTACGGGGGGTGAAAAGCAAGAACCTCGATTTTCTTAATGACTTACATTGCATTCTGCATCACAAGCCTTTCCTAAAACTTTTTGTTAAATGCTGAGCCTAAATCTTATCTTCAGCCTAATTTGTAATCACAGTGACAGTCTGCAGTCAGACAGTGGTACATCATTCCCACTATGCAGAAATCAGTGCCATTTCACTGTATTTCTATCACTTGTATAGTCATTACTTACTGAACACCTCCATGAGTGTCAAATCATTAATTAATGATGGGGTAATTCATCAGTAAGCCAGAATGGTAAAAACCTGTAAAAGGATTTACATCTAGTCTCAGGACTGAAAGCAGCAAAGAGACAAGACAAACCAGTGAGTGTCAGAGAGAGAAGCATAAACCCCTTTGAAGCCATACCTAAGTACTTGTTCTAGAACTACAGCCATTAAGTTTTACTCTGCTTTGAAATTTAACACAATTTTAAGCTGGGTACCAAGTTCTGTCCCTTCATGGGCAGTAAGGTTGAGGAGTGTATCCAAAACCCATGTCTGTTGAGGAAGCAGAGATGATGAGAGCCCTGATGAGAGCCCTGCTGATATATCTCCCCAGCCTCAAAGGGAAGCAGACTCTATCCTCCAAACAAATGTTCCCAAATCCCAGCAGAAAGCAGTGCTATTTTAGAACACACTGACAACTTCTATGCCTATGCTTTTCTTACCATGCACTTTATACTCAATTACACTACTTGAGGCTTATCTCTGTGCTCAAATTGCATCACGAAGATAGTTTTGAGGTCCATCAGTCTGTAGAGCTAGTTATGACTCTGGTCCAGTTGCTTTTCTGAGAGGCTATGAACACTAAAGAAAACCTGTTGCCCTGAAAATATACAGCCTAATGCTTTTATCCAGCCAGCGCTCCAGAAGCTGCAGAAAGGAAAAGGTATTAGTGTTAAGTGTGATAACATAAAAGAACAGTCTAATGCACACCTTGGGTGAAAATGTCATGTCATTGATTCCTTTCTGTTGCCACTATTATAACAACCAAAATAATATCAAGCTTCATCTATAATGATCCCTCTCTAAAAGACTTACATCCAGAGCCCATTTGCGGGTACAGCTGGTAATGTGGGTGATACCCAGTCACTCAGGGTTGGGTCAAAAGTACATGAGCTCCTCTTGCTTCAGTTACATAATCCTTGGGCAACTTTAGGTGGTCATCCATGTGCAAAGGCACCATCTGATTTAAAACACTTAGCTAAGGTCTAAATTACAAATACAGTCAGACCACATACTTTTTTGTAATCCCTGCAGAGAGATAGAATTGCTATGTTCAACTGAGATTCAGCTTATCCCCCTTTAGGGTTTCCTATCTCTCCCATTCAACAAGAGAGAATAACAGCATATGAAACCAGCCCCTTGCTGCAAGAAGGAGGTGTACTATCACCTGTGAAGCACAGATGAGCACTTTCTACTTTATGGGGTGCTCTTGGGTGCTTTGATATTACTTTAGCAAGGACCTCAGGAGCACGTTGATACCCAGCTTGCTGCACATCTGCAGACTTTGACCTTTTGCCCCACAATATTTGCCCAAGGAAGTTGTGAGTGCTCCATCCCTGGCAGTGTTTAAGGCCAGGTTGG
>JBAFWW010054231.1:0-14602 GCA_036873685.1 Agapornis canus | reverse complement strand
CAGTGTCGAATGCTTTGCACAAGTCCAGGTAGATGACGTCAACTGCTCTACCCCTTTCCATCAGTTCCATAGCCCCATCACATTCCAGCTTTGGAATGTGATTTTCTATTTTTTTGCAGAAAGTATCAGACGTGCAGGAGATCACTATTTAAGCTCCCCCATCACATGGCCCAGACAGTTTCAAAATCCATCTGTTGAAAATCTAGTTAAGTTTCTTGCTCTTCTTATGCTTTATGTTTTTAAGCTGAACACCTTACCAGAACTACCTTGTGATAAGTAGGAAACCAAGCCCAACAGTGAGGCTGTTTCAAATTGAGAAATACTGCAACTGGAGTAACAGGAAATCTCAGGCTGCTAAAATTAGTGTGTGTGAATAATAATTTCTCATGAGAAACAGGCTTTGATAAAAACTCCACTGGTGCAGCCTCTGCAATCTGGCTGTCATTAAAAAGCAGCATTAGAGACTGGCACTGAAACAAAGGTATTTTTTCCTAAGACATCCTTCACTTTGCATATCACAGAAACAAGTATTTGTCTAGAAAGTCAGTACCACAGAAACAGTTTGTTCTTCCAGTGTCATAAACTGCAGGCTCTCATGTGAAACTAAGCTTGTGTCTGGAAGCGCTGAAACCACCTGCAGTAATAATAGCTCAAAGCATCTTTAATTTATGCCTGGCTTCTGTGTTAGATTCCCTTGAGTTTCCACCTTCTTAAATGACAACAGTCTGTTCAGAGTGGCTGTGAGGATCTCTGGGAGAGGTGAGGAAGTGATGGAGGACAATGTGCTTGGCTTGCCCTATGCATAAACGTCTCTGACTGTTTTGGGCATGTGCAAGTAGCTCCAGCTCTGATGGCTGTGGAGCTAGACATGATATCTCCAGATGGGTATGGTGTTATATTGGAATTAATAACTCCTGCTCAGGACAGGATTAACCACCAACATCTGCACCAAGATGGCTATGCTGCTAATGCCTGTGGCACTCAGCACCATGCTGCAGTATGAGCATTCTGGATCTGCTACCTCCAGTGTCCTGAGACAGCAAATCTAGATGTTAAACCTGCGCCCATCACGGATGGTATCAGACACCCCAGAAGGGCTACGTCCTTCTAGATTAGGGAAGGATCCCTCTTCCTCTCTATCTTTACTGTACCCTTGACTTCCACTTTCTTATGAGGCCATGTCTGCATTTTCTATTCCTGGAAGCAAGGATGAGATCCAGTTCAAGATTAGAGCACACGGGATGTTGGCTGGGATTCTAAGCTCTCATTGCAGTCAACAGAGACAGAATCAGTGGAGACTGGAAAGTGATGTAAATGTACCATAAAGCATAAGAAACCATGCTATGAAGGCAGGGGTCTGAGTACGGAGCAGGATGTGATCCAGTAGCCTCAGCATGGGCAGCTGGTGCTAATCGACACAGTCCACAGTCTCCCACTTGGCCTCCACCTGCCACTCCAGAAGGAAGGTCTGTTCAAAGGGTTACACTTGCCAAATCCATGTGGCTGTCCCAAACACCCCAGTGTGGCACTAAACATGTAATTCTTGGTAACTGAGTGGCACTTGCCGGTGAAATGACTGCTTGCATTGACCCAGGCTGGGTTGAGGTGCCCACACACAGAGTCCAGTGCCACTGGAGAAGCTGCTGAATGCACAGGACCCCTGTTCCCAGCTGTCAGATATGCTATGGGGCTATGCAGGGTTGGACTGTCTTAGCCACAGCTTGAGAGCAGATAGGACACTGTATGTGACTGAAACAGCACTAAGTACCCATGTTAGGGTAACCAAAGTGAGCCTTAAGTGCCATTGACTGTTAGAGGAACTGAAGGACATAACTCACATTGAGAAATGTTTAGGGAGGTAGTCTGATCTCAGACACAGTCCCACCCAACGAGTGGCAATGTGTCTGGCAAACACATTACCACACTCCTTGTACAACAACACATTATTGCCATTCATTTTCAGTGTACATAATACAAATCAAGTCCTCATTACATGAAGCACAGAAACCCTGAAAAGCTTTCCTTGTCTTGTGAGCAGGAATTCATAGGGACTCACTCTTATTAAACTGGTTTAAGCCTTTGGGGTTGGGATTTCCCTGTACAAATGGGGAGCTTAGATTTGAGGACCTAAATTTAGATTTGAGGAGTGAGCATATGCCTTGCTTGACAACCCCAGCACATGCTGATTTGGAAAACAGAGAAGGAAAAGACTGAGCTGAACCATGCAGTGATGAGATCGAAGCCTTCCACTGATCAAAGATGTGTTCATAAACTGGGTGTGGAGGACACCTTACTTAGCACTGTCTCACCCATATTCCTCAGCAAGACACATAAAAGCAACAAGTGAAATAACAAGAAGTCTGCCAGTAAAAAAGACCTTTGTGTCATGAGCCGTGGTTGAATGGGACTGAAAGCCTGGAAGAAAGCAGGGCCAAGTTTATCTCCAGGCAACCAGGATGCAACAGTTCACAGCTCTCCTGTGGGCTGCCAGATGGATGCAGTTTTTCATGGGGATATTTAACAATAAATGGAACCTAGGCAGCAGTTGAGCCCGGAAGTGAGGCAGCATACTGCTCTCTTCCACCTGCATCCTTCTTCCTCAAACTCTCTGAAGCTGGTACTCAGGAAAGTACTACAAAAGCAACACAAGTGCCTCTACTTGACTGTCCTGACATGGCTTGCAAGGACCAAAAAGTCAAAACCCCAACCCTTTGGCCTCCCATGCTCAGGTCTGCTTTTGGGAAACGGCAAGTTTGGGTCAGCACACACCATCCTACAAAAGAACACTAGGGAATGTTGTATAAAGCATCCTCTGAGGTATTCTGGTATTCCTGCTGTCTTCCCCCCAGCTGTATCATGTCCCACTGGGCTTTGCCATGAAGTCAGGATCAGCACTGTTGATTTTTGCTTTGTTTAGCAAAAGTTTTTTGCATCCTACTCTTCATGGCTGCTCCAAGATAAATCCATCCCCTTGCAAAGTTTTGTACTCAACGAGTTTTCAAATATTCATGTAGGCTGGAAAGCCACTCATAAAGCTGATGTTTTTAGGCAGGACTTAGTTTTAAATACATAAATGTACATGCAAATAAATGAAGCCTTCCTATACTATCTTAATATATATATAAGAGCTAATTTAGTTAGCATATAACTTATGATCAAGACTAAATAAAAGTGTAAAGAATAAACATTGCACAGAGTGAATAATAGAGCAATGAGGTTTGTCCTGGCAAAAATAGCTCTACTACACCATCAAAAAGCTATTCATGTTGACAAGCCACTAAATGTTTGCATAAGGAAAAAGGGAACAAAGTAAGAATGCTTTAATGCTGTGCCTCATTGGAGCTGCTTTTTCCTCCAGTCTTCTGTGACAGCTGTATAAAAGGGAAAAACAGAAAAAAGGGAAAGCACTGGTAACACTGGCATGAAAAGACATTTGTTTCTGTGGCAGTCAACAGCTACACAGCAGCTCTGTGCTCTCTTGCACAAAAGGAACAGGTTTCTTGTGCGTTCCGTTGTTACCCTGGGTTGGCCCATGGCAAAAGCCTGACCTCCTCTCAAAGACCCATGTGAATAGGTCCTCCTTCAAAGTCTGCTAGGCAATGTAGATGCAACCTATGCAACTGTTATTTGAATGACATGAATGGACTCACAGACCCAAACCCTGAGCATAGACTACCCCATCCAGACAGGTTCACAGTCAGCAAGTTCTGCATTTCCTTCTCAACTCAAATACTATCAGTGATTTCATAAATTCATGCATATATTTCATATATTCATGCACAAAGAGCTGGATTCAGATGATGGTGCCCAGAAATGTTACGGGCATCCTTCTTTGAGCAGCACTAATGACCCTTGGTACCAGGGTATCCCTGTTACCACAATGGCCAGGACACATTTCCAGTCCTTCCAAGTTATTGCTGGTCCAGAATGTGGCTTACCTGTTTTCACAGGTTAGGTATTGAAGGCTGCCCTTTTCATGGATACAAGTCTGGTCTTTGAAGGATTTCAGGACCCAACTGGATAAAGCCCTAGACAACCTAGTCTGACTGCAAGGACAGGACTTACTGAGGTTCCCTTCAATCTAAATTATCCTATTAACCCTTTCTGAAGAAGGGTGGCAGGTACTGCGTGAGGACAGGCACTAAATCTCCATAAACATGAGTTCTGAGATCTATCCACCACTTTGGAGAATGCACAAAGGTCCTGGTCCTGTAGCTTTCTCAAGCAACCAATCTCTACTTCTCTGAGCAGCAAATAGCCCCATTAGAGCAGCAAGCCCATACTATTGCACATGGTTTAGTTCAGCTTTTGAAGGGTCCTGGCCATTTCCTACCACTTCTGCCCAAATTTCAGCCTTTGTGTAACTGGGAGGTGTCCAGGGTTCCTGTTATCCTGGGTCACAATTGCCAGAGATCAACTTTTTTGGACCAGACTAAGAGGGGAACAATGTGGTGGGAGAGAATGTTGCCTGTGATTGAAAACCCAACAGATACTCACAGGATGTATGCGATGACCCCGATGGACCAGCAGTCCACAGCTTTGCTGTAGGGTTTCTGGGCCAGCACTTCAGGAGCTGAAAACACAAAGCCAAATGAACACATGTTACAACACCAAGCATTGGAAAGAGGTTAAGAGGTAGGACCCTAAGACTTGAAGCTCCCCGAGTTGCCCTCCACATATGGCCCTTGGATTTGTAAATATCCTGAGGGTTTTGAAACTCATATTCTCACAAGGATGACTCCTGAAGTGGAGCAAATTCCCCATTTTCTGACTAAGGACAGAAAGCCAACACAATAAACTACATCTGCAGGACAGGAAGGAGAGCTGCCACCATACCTCCCAACGGCTGCCTTCCAAAGCCTGATGCATGTCAGACTCAGAGGGAGTAACTTGTCCTCTACCTCTGGGAACACAAACACCCCTTAAAGGAACTGAGCTTTCTGCCACTATAGATTTCAGCCACCATAGTCTGAATTCTGCTAGAAGCGAGAGCCTGGGCATTTATTAAAACTCTTTGTGGGTCTGCTTTCCTATCTCACCAGTGAGAGTTACAAAGATGCATGTTTTTGTTTGGGAGCCTGGAGTATTATGTGTTCCCTGCTGGGACCTTTTAGTGCAAATGCTTAAACCTAAATTTTAAACCCTTGTGAGCCTATAATCTTTTTCATGTAAAGAAGCTTTTGCTTTATTCAAAGCAAAATGCCCACAACAATGCAAGAAATCACTGACTGTAGCATTCCTAATGCAGACTTGCCACACTGGGCTTTAAAAAGCACAGTATTTCCTTTGAGTACATTGGATTTTAAATGGTGCAAAGAAATCATGAAGGGGCAAGTCCCAGCGAAAATACTCCTTTGGGGTTACACCTTTCTCTGCTAGGACTCTTGCCAACATCAAAGCATTTAGGTACCTGAAGAACTGCAAAACAGAATTGTGAAGCACATAAATGTATTAAAACTTGAGCTTCACATTTAGTTGCTACATATGCTTTGGTGTATTGGTAAGGACTCTTCAAAGAGTTATCTTAAGCTGGACAGGTCAATAAAACTAAGGTCAAAACTGCCAGCAAGGAAGGGAACAGTAAAGCAATAATGAGAAACAGAAAAGATTTTCCGGTTCATGGGCATAAGAATTTATAAGAGACTGAAGGGAAGACATTACACAAGGCAGAGGAAGGCATCCAAGCTTTCCACAAGCCGTAGGATGATGGAAAGGGTGAAGTCACACTGGGCACACATTATAAAAAGGAAGAAAACAAACAAAGGGGAATGTTGGTAAAAATATAACTGGAGGACAGATTATGAAGACCTGAAGATTGGGATATGCCCTGATCTGCAACACAGGTTACAAATGACCCTGGTTGTCAAATCATCAAGAAAACTGGGACCACTGCATAAGAAGTTAAAATTATGGTTCTGTTCATATACTGTTAGTCCTAATCCACTGTTGTAATGTGTGAATATACGTAGCCACTACATGCCTAAAGGAGGTTTCTTTCTACTGTACCTCACATGAAAGTCTCCTTACCTGGCCCTCGGTGGCAGAAACCTGCACCCCAATTCCTAAGAAGCCCCTGACTCCTTCCAGAACATGGGCATGCTGCTGTAATGTGCCAAGATAAAAGTTAAACTATTCATGATACAATAGGAGACAGAGTTGTGGAAATACAGAAATACAGAAGGCACATACAGTTGCACCCAAAATGCTGGTGCCCAAATATAACTCCTTTCCTAATGGCTGGATCAGGGTCTGTGTGTCAGCTTGGTGCTAGTCAGTCTCGTGGGGCTGAATTTGAAGACAAACCTGGGATAGAAGAATAAAGCACTGAAGAGCCATCCTGTTTGTCCTGCTACTGCTTCCCAGATAACCCGGCAAGCTGGGACAGTCTGCCAAATTTACATTTCTCCTGTATAAAACAATTGTTGCTCAAAGTTGCTCAAGATGACCTTCCCAGACAGCTCTTGTGTCCCTCAATCTGACTCTTTCCTTCCCGATTCATAGAAATTTGCCTCCAAGGTTTCCTCTAAAAAGAATCCTTTTTTCAACATGTGCATCAAATGGGGTTTGTGAGACTCTGTTTCCTTTTTGTTCCATTCCTTATGACTGAATTCTGTGACAAAATATGCAGACAAAGAGAGCTAAATTTCCCCCATCCTTAGGGGATCAGATGTCTTCAAACTCTCCACTCTTGCAAAATTCCCAATACTTTATTCACATATCACTTCTGCCTTTGACTGCCTGCTCTTGTTTGCACCATTACCAAGACTGGTAAACATTATACAACTCCTATCCCCAAAGAAAATATTATGCAAATGGCTCCTGAGCACCTCAGATCCTAGTGAGCTCCTGACATTATATAGATAGGGCACATTAACATAACAGAAAATGAATCTGAGACAAGGGGGTGTGAACTATATAGATTCTCCTTCTTAAAGCATCAAAGCTGAGCTGGGACATTTCTCTCAGTTTTAAAGGAGTGAACAGCACTGAGACAGTTGGTGTTGTGGATGGTAGCTGTGAAGCAGGTAAGAACCCCACAGGATCAAGCCTGAAGCAAACATGAGGCTACTACATTCCCTTTGGTAAACTAAAATGGAAAAAGGCAGGAGGTTTAAATAATTGTTTTAAGGCCAAATGTCTGCTTCTTGCAGACATGCAACAGGAACAGAAGAACATAGCTAAGCATCATCTGTCTCTTATATAAGGAGACAGAAATGTTTAATGAGCTGAAAAACAAGTCAAAGGAGCTCTCAGAAATGATGGCAGATCAATGCCAAGAGGCAAAAGCAGAAGATGCAGTGAAAAAAATGGATGAGCTGATGACATTAAAGGATCAACACAGATGGCTGAGGAGGCAAAACATCAGTAAGGAGAAGGGGAAAGTCAAGGCTCCCATTTCTGGTCCTGAGGTGATGCCAGCTGAGCAAAGGCTTCCAATATTGCACCTTTCCCAGCGAATGACTGTGGGCTCAAATGCTACCCAATGGTCATCCACAGACAGGGAAGTCAATGCAGCAAACCTGGACCCTTTCTCCACATCAGGGAACTGTGTTTCAAGCCAAATCAGCATTGCTAACAGCAACATGTGGCAAGTGAAGTGCTGGGTAATAGTCCCAGGGCCTCACCCCACCTGATGAAGATGTGCTTCCCAGGCCAAATGATGTGGTGTTTCACAGTTAGATATTTTTGTTATTTATATTATTTTTATATATGTTATTATATTATTTTTATATATAATATCTTATTTTATATACATTATCATCTTATTTTTATATTTGTTTAGTTATATTTTGCTTTTAATACAAGAAAAAAATAACAAAAGGCTTGTTTCAAATGGAGGTTTTAAGAAAAGGCACAGAATGGGGACCTTTGGAATCTTTTCAGAGCACTGTGCCAATAGCCCCAGTGAGCACAGCTATGCTAATAAGCTCCCTAAAAATGCAGCTGATGGATGCCAAAACCAGCAATCCATGCTCCTGCAAAAAGCTCAGGTGGTGGGGATTGCTCTGATACTTTAAGCCTGCTGAACAAATTGTACAAGTCATGAGGGTGCCTGTTCTCATACCAGACCTTATAGTTAAAAGTGATTCTCCCTCACTCCCAGGATGGTGCTTCTCCCAGCAGATTTTGTTGTCTCATAAGAACCCAGTCTAATGCTATTTTCTGTGGTTTATATGACTTCCCACAAGCTGCATGCCAGAAGGAACGATGCATTTGAACAAAGGGTGAAGGTTTTGATGATCCCCATAGGAGTTACATATCAGCAGGCTGCTGTAAATGCAGGAGGAATATAAAGACCTAAATAGGGTTAAAATGGGCAGGCACATGGCTCAGTTGGCCACACGAATTGGCCTGGTGCAAGCCACAACTGGTGGTTCAGCTGGTAACTATTTTAGTGCCAGTTCCCTTCATGTAGGCACATCCTGTAAGTAAAGAAGGGGAAACATGAGTGGGCTGCACAAGAAATCCAAGAGGGAAGGTGAGAAACGGGCAGAGTTTGTAAGGGACAGCAAAGGGAGATAGTGCCAGCCTCATGGCTTAGGACTCTAAGGTACCCCCTCAAGAAGATGAACAGAAAGGAACAACCATTGAGAAGATGGCTGGATGCATGAAAGGCTAACCCAGCCCATCTCTTGAAGCCAAAGATGGTGCAAGGGCAGTGTGAGCTCCTCAGCCACAATACAAAGTGTCTTCCTCACAGTTGCAAACAGGCAAACAGCATATAAAACAGCTTCATTGCCAGACCAGAGTCCCTCTTTCACTGACTCCTGGGATGAAAATGACTTCTTTCCCTGTTTTCACAAAGTGCTCCAGTGCTCATCCTGTTCGGGTTGGACAAGACTTTGAAGTTAGGGGCTGTTCCTGAAGGACAGCAGAGTTTCAGTGCAGCTTGAAGTTGCTGGCTTCTTGTGCTCCTGTTGTCCCTATTTCATGTTGCTGAGTCAGATTCAGATAGGTATCATGGACCGTAATGCAGCTACAACCACATCAAGCAAATGCTCCTTCAGGATATGGCAATGGAGCTGAGCAATTCCACTGTCACAAGCTTGTGCCTGAGCAAACCCTGGTGACAGCAGTTCGCATGCTTTATATTTACTTTATTACTCATGTTACTGCCAACACAACTCCTGGGGTTGTTTTTTGCTAATAAGGATATTTCAAAAGCTTATTAAATATTTTCAAACCATTGACTCAAAGTATACTAAGTCAAAATTCAACATGGGAATCTAAATGCTTTGGTCTTGCATGGGGCTAAGAGAAACACATGGCTCTGATATGTTCTGAAATTGCTACTGGAGTTCTGTCAAAGCAGACAGTTGTGAAATGACCTTTCATAAAAGCACTGCAGAAAATAAAAGCAGTGAGTGAGGTGGAGTCTGTAGTGACAGGAGAAGGGGTAATGGGTTAAAACTTGAACAGGGGAAGTTTAGGTTGGATATAAGGAGGAAGTTCTTTACTGTGAGGGTGGTGAGGCACTGGAATGGGTTGCCCAGGGAAGTTGTGAATGCTCCATCTCTGGCAGTGTTCAAGGCCAGATTGAACAGAGCCTTGGGTGGTATGGTTTAGTGTGAGGTGTCCCTGCTTATGGCAGGTGGGTTGAAGGTTGATCTTAAGGTCCTTTCCAACCCTAACTATTCTATGATTCTATTAACAATCCCCTGGCAAAACAGGACTTGGATACACACAACCAGCAAATTAGCCTTCAGAACCTGTTGTTCCTTATGGCCTGACTTCAATGCTGACCCCGCTTTAATAGTGAGATGGAGTGGGGGGAACGTGGACCAGATGGATTTCTGGGGTCCTTTTCGATCTGAATTATTCCCTATTACATACCTAGGTATACGAGTGGTAAGCCCTATACTTGCCATGCAACTAAGTGCAGCCATAGTTGAACTGGCCAATCGCACAGGTTAGACTACAGAAAAATCCAAGTCAAGAAAGATTAAGCTCACATATGATAACCTGGCACAGTGAGTCTATGGCATAATCTCAGTAGGTACAGGAGACAGATAATGATGCCGTGAAGCAATTAATCAAATAATTAAACACTACAAAGCAACCTTAGGCTGGACATTTGTTCCATCAAGGCTGTTATCAACCACAATTTTCATGATTTTGCAGAATAACAAGCTTGCCTTCAGGGTACCACAGTGCAAAATCATGAACTTTCATCCTGTCATTCTAAGTTCTTGTTTTATTGAGTTGAATCAACTAGGCATGTTAGCAGTTGCCTCCAGTGTTGCCAGACGGGGAAGCTCAAAGCCACCTGTGAATCAGGAGGGGACATGATAACAAGCAACTGCTTGACAGATAAAGATCCTGTTCTTGGAATAGTTCCTGTCTATCCTGCCAAATGTGTCTTGGCTGAAAAGTGTGTGGTGGCTTGAAAGGAGGGATGAAGAGAGGGGAGGGAGAGGTGAAGATCAAAACTGTCTCCAGGTAAGGTAGACCTAAGGCAGAGTAAAAGAGAATGGTGGGTCAGATGGAAGCACCCTAGAAGAGACTGAGCATCTGAGAGGATATCTGAGCCAAACTTCTCCTTGATGTTGGTGGTACCCTTCAGCTTTAGGGACAATCAAAGTCCTAACTTGAAGGACCTAGTCAAAAAAACCAAAATTACCAGGAAGCCCAAGTGGCCCTTTGGTAGGATAAGATGTTTTGTGATTCACAGTTCATAGTAACGACAAATGCAAATGCAATGGCTAAAACACCATTCATTGTTGCACAGGAAACAAATCTCAAATTCTTCAGCTCCCCTGGGAAGGACAGCAGGCTTATTTTCTGTTGCAATCTGACAAGCATTACCTAGAAGATGCATTCTGGAAAACAAGAGGGTGAAAGTAGTGAGGACATATAAGTGTAGCTCATGAACAGAGCCCTGTAGGAAGCAGACAAACATGAGGTGCACCCCAAGAGACTGCCAGAGCAGCTCTGAAATACCAAAAGTCCTGAGAAATCACTGAGACCAGGACCAGCCATGCAGAACTCCACCTATGAAGTTCATGGTGTTCAGTGTGGAAGAAGAGATCCAGAAAAGAAACTTGTGAGGACAACAGCAGAAAGTCCATTTCTACAGGAAGCCAGTGATGGAACAGATGGATGGCATCTGTAGATTGTCTAACTTGTATCATACCTCATTGTACAGTCTTAGATAAATGCACAATCATCAGTCGACATCAGCTGTCAGACAAATGCACAATCATCGACAGCAGCTGTCACTCATGCAGGCAGAGCTGGGATCCAAGAGGGAGCAAAGTGAGAGGGCCTGTTCTTCTTTGCCAAGGACCAGCAGGTGTGGAAGGAAAGAGATGCCAAACAGAAGGGAACCAAGCTAGAAGAAAACTCATTTTGTTTGAAGTTAGCCAGTGTCAGATTAAAGAAATCAAAGACTTGCTTAGGGTAAAGCAAAGAGAATGAAAGGAAGCATTTTCAGATTTCAGTCCAAGCCTTTTGTCCAGTTTAACCTCTTTCCTTTTGTTCTTCCATTTGCTTGTTTTCTTCATCAGTCACAATAGAATGGCTCCTCTGGAAAAGACTCATCCCTTGGCTTTGAGATCGCTAAAAGGATCAATACAACAGCAATCTAGGAAACACAGTCTTCATTCTTGCACCACCACGTACACTAATACGCTTCTTCACACAGCACCGTTGCTGGAGACAAATCCATAACCAATGCTGTGCTATAGCAGCATTAGTGTGCAGCCTTCATAAAGACAACTACTAAACACTGAAAGGCAGCATTTGCCTGCTACCAAATTCTTTGTTCTCTAGTCTACCAACAGGCTTACAAATAATACAAAATCAGCTCTAGATTGTTCCATTTGCCAAGGAAAATGACATCCAGTGACCCAGATGAGCTGAAAGGGCTGAATTCATTACAGAGAGTCTTCAGGGGTCAAAATAGCAAGTATAAGTGGGTCTCTATAAGTAGGTTAAGACATTTTCCTCTTTAGGAATCTCATTTTAGCTGGTCTAAAGTGGCTTGCATCCCTTCATAACTGATGAAGTAACTGAGACTCTTCTAGGAAGCAAATCTTCTGCCCTACTTTAGTGCTATGCCAGGATGAATCAGACTTCGGAACAGCTCCTTTCCTCAGTTAGTCCATGATATAGGGAGCCTACACAACTAGCACAGTTCTCGGAACAGCTCCTTTCCTCCGTTACTCCATGATACAGGGAGCCTACACAGCTAGCACAGTTCACATTTGGTCATATCAGTCCCCATGAAGTTACCATGCCTTGAGAACTGCTCCATTTGGCTCCAGCTGCATCTTGCACAGCAGTGCAGACTAGCTACATTGTCTTCTATAATCTTGTTCCGTTGCAGAACTGGCTCCATTAGATTTTCCCTTTGGAATTCATGTAGTTTGACATCCAAACATAACCTACTACTAAATCAAATTTAAAAAATTCAGAAACTGTTATGTCACCCTCCCCTAGCTTCCTCAGCACATCTTTCTATGTTCTCAGCACATCTTTTCATAGTTCTTCCCATGTTTATTTTATACAGACCAAGTTCTGCTCAAGAATGCGATCCATTTCTTATTTTTCATGGAATTAAAGCAATTTGCTGACACTTTAAGGAAAGTACGTTTCAATTCAAAATTCAAGACAAGTGTAAGAGTACCTTACAGCACTCTATATAACTCATGCTATTTTTTAAACTAAGTTGACGAACTCTCACAAGTTTCTAGGAGTAAACAGCAGACATTTTCTGAGCCCGATTAGGACCTTTTCCAGTCCTGGAAATAAAAAACCAAGATGAACTTTCTTTAGCTGATACTGATGTTGATTTCTGCCTTCAAAACGTGACTGAACAGTTGAGCACTAAGCACTCCCGTTGAATCATTATTTTCTGCCTTCTCTTTTTAAGCTAGGCCCCTAACGTTGCTAAATGCACCATTTTTACATGAAACAAAACAGAAAACAGCCCACCTTCCTGTTCATTACCTCATATGGTGGGCCTGAATGGAAAACACCAACATGGAGAGAATTATGCATTGCACAAAGAATAGCTTGGGTTTTCTCAACATGTGTAGTGTCTTAAATGGGAAACAAACTACATTTTGGATCATATCGCTGCTACACAAGGCATTCTCACTCTGGTGGTCTGATCTGAGGGTACGTTCTGGAGTAATTTCCTAAAGGGAAGCTGACAGCTCTTTCACACCCTTCCCTCCTCCCTCTACATAAATGGCAGTACTATTCTTATGGGATTGCTATTTATCAAGACCAAATAAAGTAATTGCCTCTAAAGCAAAGTGCATTTGTAGTGCAAAGACTTCAAAGGGACCTTTGCCTGTGTTTGTAGGGACTACCACCATCTTGGATGTAAGCCTTTTTGTCACCCCAAAGCCACTTTAGCCTACTTTTTAATTTTCAGAAAAGAGGTCTTTCATTATTGCTAACAAAAGCACTACCTTAGCATCTTGCTTGCCAAAAAAATTAAGTGCTATCAGCTAAATATGCTTCACTGTCTGCTCTGAGTTATACACCAGTCATGGTAGGTTTTAATTTGATTAGTGATTGGGCTAAAAGGAGCTAAATGAAAATTATAATGCCCAAGAGCCACTTAGACTTGTTCAGACACTTTAAATACCAAATCCCTTCAGCAATATAACAGTATGTTTATAGACAAAACTGAGTTTAAAAGTACAAATCTAATTGATCTCAAGTGCATTGGAATTACTATATTTAGGCACTGGATTATATTCTCCAGAAAGCCTCATGCTATGTAAGCAACAAAATTAATTGTAGAAAGACAAAGGTATGCATCTAACATGCTTATGGATCTTTAAAAATTCATATTTTCATTGAAGCTGGCACCATTACAGCTGCTCACACCAGCAGTGTACTTGGCACAGAACCTTATACATTGAGCAAATATAAGCTGGCTATTCTGGTCTCTTTCAGAAGAACTGGACTTCAAGCCCAGCCTCAAAAATTCTATTCAAGGCTCTCACTGTTGCAGGAATTAAAAAGTAAATAAAAAAACCCAGCAAGTTGGTTCTGAAGAGCTAAGTAAGACTTTCTTTTCTTTGGTCTTAACTGAGGGCTCAGTTCATGTAGGCATACATGGCAGATGCTAGACACCACAGAAGGATGTTATTATGCTAGTTCAGAATAAAGAAGCTACCTAAACAGAAGGAAGGCACAATCCATCCCCAAAGCTACTTTGAGATTAATATAGCATGTACTAAAAAAAAGTCACAAAAATATATATATTTGTCTAGTTGAACTTGTGTCCTGGCTGGATAGGGAAGTCATTTTAGACTTCAGATGGATGCCCAGATTCTGGCTGCTTCAATCTCTGCTGCTTCATGCAGCTCAGTTGCCAGCTTGCAGACAGACATCCCTGGGACAAAAAGCAACAAAATCCATTTTTTCTTGAATAAAACCCCATATCTGCATCTCAGAATAAAATAATCACCAAAAGCACACTTGCAGACATGGTTCAAGATGCCCCTCTAAATTTCAGTGGCTGACCTTGTGTTGCACTTTCTGCTTAACATGGGATTTTCCAGTAACAAATCCCAGACAGGAGTCTCATAGAATCATAGAATATTTAGGGTTGGAAAGGACCTTAAGATCATCCAGTTCC
>JBAFWW010054229.1:0-19429 GCA_036873685.1 Agapornis canus | reverse complement strand
TGGTTGGCTTTCTGGGCTGCAAGCACACACTGCAGTCAGCTCATGTTCATGTTCTATGATTCTATATTCTTGTATTTGTATTCTGTATTCTTCTATAAGCTTGTTAAATGGTTGTGTACAGTAAGACACCATACCCAGACTCCAGCCAAGAAAAATGTGCATCATGCATATCCATGAGAAACAGTGCTGAGGATGACAGTAGCATTTTGACCTAGTCAAGCAACAGAATGCTCTTCCTGAAACAGCCACCACTGGAAGAAACAGCTTCATTTAATTAAAAAAAAAATAAAAAAAATCAGGTATATTCATGTTTTCTCCAACATGGCCAACATTTCCTGAGAGAGTGGCTACAATTTTAACATCACTGTTTCAACTTCAGAAATTACTTCCCATTACTCAGAGGCAACATCAGCACACTGGGTGCACCATGGTTGTGATTTCATGCTGGTTCCAGCACCACCTTTCCCAGCTGGCAGTCAGGGAAGGAAGCTAACTGCCTGTGTGGAGAGGTCACCAGCATGCACCTAAACTGCCCATGCAACAAGCTACTCATCGCACCCACAAAGCAGTAACTGCTTCAAGAGAAAAGCATAACCCACACAGTTCCCATCTGCATTGTTTATCCTCCTGTTATGTAATTGCTATTTATGTTCTTACTACTCTAACAACAATTCCTGGTCAAGAGACCTGTGGCAAAGTCAACATCAATACTGAAACATTATGGGCCAAGGGGATACTTTGATTTGAAACAAACATGTTCCTGTATTTTACCTTCTCTTTTCCAAGTCCTGTAGAAATCTAGCACCCAACACAACCCTTTGGTACACTACATCTTAATAAAGCAAATACTGATAATTCAGTACATAACTACTGCATTACAAACCTGGAAAATATTGGTAACTTTTAAAGCAGTTTCCATTCTCTTTCATGTGAGAAATGGCTTTGTGATACATTTTTCTAAGGAAGGCTACAAGTGAAATCTCTCTGTCTCTATTCCTCCTGCTGTTCAATCACCCATGTCCTGATCATGCATGATGGCTTTACATCTAATCAGATCCCAAGGATATGTGGGATTTCTAGAAATGAAAAACATGTAACATTTTGCAGGATCTAACTATATATCTTGAAGGGCTCAAGAAACAGATGTTTATATCGTACATATATTGCAACAATTGTTATAACGTGAAGAGAAGGCTCCAGGGACCCCTTATAGCCTTCCAGTACCTAAAGGGGGCCTATAAAAAAGGTGAAGAGGGACGTTTTCCAAGGCAATATAGGAACAGGACAAAGGGTAACAGTTTTAAACTGAAAGAGGGTAGATTTAGATTGGATATTAGGAAGAAATTCTTCACTGCGAGGGTGGTGAGGCACTGAAACAGGTTATCCAGAGAAGTTGCAGATACTCCATCCCTAGAAGTGTTTAAGGCCACTTAACTGAGCTTTGAGCAACCTGGTCTAGTGGGAGGTGTCCCTGCCTACAGCAGGGGGGCTGGCACTAGATGATCTTTAATGTCCCTTCCAACCCAAACTGTTCTACAATTCTATGAATTAAGCATACTGTAACTCAGATATGTAGCTTAGATTTGGGAAAATGTTACATCTTTTTCTGCTCTGGACTGATTTCCATGTTTGATTAAACAAGACTAAACTTAGGGACAAGGTGGAAGCAAACATCCTCTAGATGGAAATCTGTATTATGAGGTACCTCACAATATGACATTATCACTTATAACATCACTTAATGACACAATAGGTGTCAACAGTAGTAAATATCAATCAGAGAGAGACAATGGAGAAGCAATCACACTCTCCAAAAGTTCTAATGTACAAAATTAAAGACTTTTTTTTTTTTGGGGAAAAAGAAAAAAAAGTTGAGGTGTATTTTAGTGCTTTAGTCTGCTATTTCTAAAACTGCTTCTGAAGCAGAATGCTTTCAAGCACTTGCATCATTTGCCTGCAGCATCTTCATAGCTGGGATGATACCTTAACACAGCTTATGAGAAACAGCCAAAATCAGAAACAAGTAACCAGTTTAGAAACTGCCGTCACCACCACTCACCATTGCTACCCAGAAGCTGCAAGGATGGAAAGATAGATAAACTCTTGCTATGCTATAGGAATTGTCAATACTGACCTCTTACCAGTTATTCACTGATGTTACAAACAGATCTACGTTTTGATTCATCATTTTGAAAGCCACTATGGTGGTGAGAGTGGGAAGAAACTAAGGGCACGTTTTTGGTTTTGAAAGAAGGAAAAGCACCCCAACCCCAAATTCCACTACAATGTTTATTTTGGGTTTATGTTGGGGATTTGTTTGTTTGTTTAAAAAAAAATAAAAGGATTTTATTCCCAGACTGTTATTCTTCTCTCTGAAAGCCTAAGATAAGCCAAGAGGAAAAGGCAACTATTTTTTAAAAACTACTGAACTCTTACCCTATAGTTCTTTTGATTTCAAATACTTAAGAACATAAGGATGATCTGTGAGCACTGAGTATAATCTGCTTTACTGCATTTTGAGAAGCCATTTCCACAAGGTCTCACCAGCGTAAAAATCAGTTCCAAAGATGTACTTAATTTTCTGTTGGCAGTAGCTTAGTGTCAAAAGAACTATGCACACACTGTTCAGGCTAATCCCCAAAATACAAAACTTCTAATATTGCCAGTAGCTGAAAGCTTCTTGTGAACAAGATACTTTGAAACAAACCCCGAAACAAACCCCAAAACAAACCAACTCCCCCCTCCTGACCAAGGCACTATTCAAATTGTTGAGATGAAGACCAGAACTTTCCTTCTGCTGAAACTTCTAAACACTGGCTGTAAATTATGGTTTAAGTTGCAACTGAACTGATTACCTACTTACGAGTTGAAAAAGTAAATTAAATTCTTTGTCAAGAGCTTTCCAACAGAGATACGGATGTTTTAAAGCTACACTACGAGAATCTGGAAAAACTCCAACCAAGCTAACGAATCTGACTGCCATGGTTAAGAACTGAAGAGAGCAAACACAGAGCTGCTACCACAGTCAGGGAAACAGGGACTCATAAGGAGATGGCAACAGCTCTTCTAGCCTCATTATGAATAATTAAAACCATGTGGCTAGTTTACTTTAGTAAAACTAAGCTGAGTAAGAGACATAATCACCTCTATAAATGTACTACAAGATGCCTCAAAATTTTAGGTGAACAGGTTTTTATCATCAAAGGAAGGTAATATTTTAACTACTTGACCAGTTACTTAATTAAAAAGACAAGTCCAGGCCAAAAAAAAAAAAAAGAAACAACAAAATCAAACCCAAAAAGCAGAAGTACCCTTTTGGATGAGAAGCTGTCAAAGAAGCCAATTTTTCCTTTCCAATTTAATCTATCTCCATAAGGAGACTTAAGATGGAATAAATTCCTCAGATCTAATTAATTGATTCAAGTCCATTCATTGAAATTAATTGAACTGTGGCTTTTTGTATTATTTCATGTGCTCATGAGAAAATTATATACAGAATAACGTGGGTTGTGAAACTGCTGGAACAATGCTGAAATACTCCCTATTCACAAAGATCAGCCTTTCTTGGAACTACTATAAATGGCAAAAACTCCTCCTCTCTGGTTAAGTCTTCACTTGCATCAGAAATCAGACTTATTCTAACACCAAGGAGACCTGCTAACTATTTACAAATGGGTGCAGTCTCTGGCCAGGACATTTGCTTCTGAAGAAGACCAGAAACAAGCAAATGTAGGATGTCTCCAAAACACACATACCTGCCTCCATAGCAAGAAAAGCAGTAGAGAGATGGATACTAACTCTCTGGGGAACAGTAAAATTATTTTGACAGTGCTATTTACAGGCCACTTTCATGCTAGCCCCACATGGTCTGACAAGTCAGTTTGCCAGAAGCAGCCCTCGCATTACTCCAAAAAGACCAACTGGGTAATCCCTAAAGCCCAGGTAATCTGTAGGAGTTCTTCACCAAATCACTCCCTGTGTCTCCAACTGTGTTTTCATTCACCTACAGGTAAGTAATCAAATTCAAATACCTGGCATCAACATCTCCTACCTCCACCCCTTTTGGAAAGTCTCCTCCTCTTCCTTTGAGATCCTGAGCATTTACTGGTTTCTAAAGTAGAAAACAGAGTTTTAGAGCAACTGCCTAGTAGTTCTGCTGGTAGAAACACATTCTTCTTATTCTTAGATGTTACTATATAGCTGAAACTACTCTAAAATGGTAAGGCTACAAAGTGAAGGTCTGCTGAACAGACTCTTTTAGGCAGCAAATTCAAAAATCTGTGCTTCACGCTGAAAGACTACAATAAGCCTTTGCAGAAAGCCATGTTTAAAAGGACAGAACAAAGGCAAGCCCAAATCTCAGGCCAAAAAAGTAAATTCTGAAATTATTTTGGAGGAACATGAGCTTTCAAATTTTTCACCCCAGTTTTAGAGATAGATTTCCCGGGAGGCTCAGTTTCTTTACATAACCATGAGAAAAAATTCAGCATCTATCTATACTTCTACACTTAGCCATCATAATTTACAACCATGCAAGAAGAGAACCCAGAGGAATTTACAGACCAGGACTGGTAAAACATCTTTACTTCCCTTGAAACTCAATTAGGAAGGTGCAGTTTGCTCTATAAATTAACCAGGAAGGTTATGATCTGTCTCCTGGGAAGTACCAATTCAAAACTCATTTCCAGTTGTGCATGTTTCACATGCAGAATTAGGATCCTTGTCAAGTGCAATGAGCCATCTCTTCAAGTAATTCATACCAAAATAAATTACTGAAATCAAGAAGCTGGATGTAATTACTCTCCCCTTTCTTTCCCTTCCCCTTCTCTTTTATGGCCTTGTGCAGACAACCTACATGAAGATGACAAGAATAGGAAGCTGCATCTAAAAGTACATGATGTATAGAGAAACATCTGCTGTTTCTTGACAATTCTGCATGCTTAACCATATTGCAGCATAAAACACTCTTCGTACAAGAATTACATTAATATATGACACGCTTTCCCTAAACCTGACATCTATGCAATGCTACAATCATTGCAGTTGACACTCTGGAGCAAGACAACTATTTCAGTTTTCCACAAGGTGGCATGGTTCCCTTTGCTGAAAGAGCATTACTCAGTGAGGAAATGGATTTTTTTTTTCCTCCCAAAGGTACTGGCCACTATCATGAACAGGTTTAAATAAGCTTAAGATCTCTTAAAAAATCTCTAATAAGGTCCATTTTAACAAGCTCTTCCAATAGCAAGTTTAATGAATTTAAAAAAGCTTCCTTATGCTGAAATTAAAAAAAAAGTATCTGTGCTTGCTGCCACACAAAAGCAAGCTTCAATCAAATATAGTTAAAGCACAACATTCAGCAGAAGAGAGCTTAAGAGGCTAACAATTTGATTTCCAAGTCTCAGGTCATCACTTCCAAATCCTATCAGACTTCTCTCAGTCTTAATATTTTGTGAAAATGGGCTGGAAAGGAATCCACCTACCACACCCCCTTCTCATCCATGGGAGAATTAAAGATCCCAGAGCATTTTCCACCAGTGAAGATTCTCCCTGCTGTTTCTGAGCCACTTCCATGTGCTACGATCCCTGTAAGAGACAGCCATGCAGTAGCTGCTTTTTCTGTGGTTGGAGCAGAGGCACTGAACACCTCTGCCCACAGCCTCTCCTGCTGCAAAGCAACACCAGTGCTGCTGAGCTTCACCTGCTGGTCCACACACGGTCATGGCTGACCCTGCACAACATCCCCATCATGCTCTGACAGACAGCAGGTAAGGTGCTTTGACTTATGTGGTTGAAAATAACAAAAAAAGAACAACTCAGACCAAATATGTACGGTTTCCCCTCTATTTTTTTTCCCTTGCTCTTCTCAGTCACTTCTGTGGATGTTTCAGTGCTCAGTTTTGACCCCTGTTTATGTGTCAACAGCATAGCTTTGCCTAAACAAACGAAACCAGCTGTGATACATTAAAGAGGACAAGCTTTTAGCACTGACCTATTTCACAGACACTGGATGGGTACCAGTAGCATTAATTTTGAAGTTTAAACAAAATGCAACAAAGGGAAGGGAGATGATGACATGTGTTATTCATCCACACAAACGCTGCCAACAGTTCCCCATGCAGGAAAGGCTCCTAATTCTACTCAGTGCAAATCAACTCGTAAAGAGTCAGACTTATCAAAAGGCTGTCTCCCTATAATGCTTTCCATACCATAAGGCTTATCATGAAAGGAACAGCTTTCTGGTTCTGCAGACTGGTACCTAATGCTCATCAGTCCTCTGACTCCATTTACTGTGCTCAGAATTTAGTGCTTGTCATTGTAATGAGCACAGCTGAAACCCTTGTATTCTAGCTGCCAGCCTGCCAAGCAAAACACATCTGATTTAAACATCATAAGCCAAATAATCAAGATGACAAAGAAGTACCCTGATCAGTCTGTTTTCTCCCCTAAAATATGTCATTAATGCTAGCATAAATAAGTGTTACATACTGTCTTCCTGCATGTAAGTAGCTTCTGATCCTGAAAATCACTGCAGGTATGTGGCACAGCCAAAACACTTCCTTAAATAACTTGGATTTCCAATTACAGAGATTCACATACATCCTTAAAAATGGATGCTAGCACAAGACAAACTATGAACAAAACAAATCTAGAGACATGTACACAAGCAGTCAAAACCATCTGTTGCTTCTTTCTCCTCAAATATCTTAGATTACAACAGTAAAAACTCTGATTTAATTATGTGCTTTTTCACATAATGATCTCATTTTTTTCTATGAATTTTATTCTCAAACCAGGTTGCATTCTGTGCTCTACAATATGAAGTTCTTTCATCTAAAATGTCTTGTTATTAGCTCTGAACTCAAGCAGACACACTAACAAAAAACAGTAGTTAAAAAAGAGGTAAACTCAAGTATAAAGAGCAAATTCTGACACTGAATGCCTCAGGAAGCTATCCAGCCATGACAAACAACAGAGCCTTCTCTCTTGAAGGACAGAAACCTCATACAGTTGTGCAAGAGGTCAGTTATTACAGTTGGACAGTAAAAGATTAAACTGCAACATTCAATTTCCTGGCTTACATGATTTTAAAGTAAGTAATAATTTCCTGAAGGAACTGAATGAAGCTTTAAATCTGCAAATTCCTTTGATGAAAATAGTTTTGCACAGTCAATCTACATTGTGCCACTGTTCACTTCAAAATTTAGGAGATATCTGCACCTTGCAAGTCATGTTTACAATTCTAAATTTTTAACTGTTATCTTATTGTGGATCTTCTTACAGACCTTGGCTTCTGGATCACTGTTGATGCTACAGGAATCATCATCATCAGATTGTGGACCATTTCTGTCATAGGAGGGAAGAAAAAAAAGAAGTCATCTTAAAGTCATATAAAAATCACAGCACAGAACAAAATGGAGCTGAGATTTCCATGCAGACTTCTGAATTCATTGTACCTGAGCTTCAAAGAGGCATAGCGTAACGTTGCTCCTTCAAACTCTTTCAGACTTGGGTCTGGGTTCACAGTGGCTGCATGCAGATCCTAGAGATAAAAGCAGAGCTATTAATATAGTTTTAAGCACTACTAATATAGTATTAAGTACACCACCATGTTATTTCTTATTTCAAAGGGAAATTAAATCCTCCCTGCAAAGAAGCAATAGTATTTCTGGTTGAAGTTGAAAAGAGGCATGCATATATTCTCAAGCTGCATTTCATTCACTGCAGGCATCTTACTTGTTATATCATGGCAGTTGCCCTGCTAGTTTAGACTGAATCCATTCCAAGTGGAAAGATCAGAAAAGGCAGCATGTTTGTGAGCTAGACATCCCTAGCAGTACCCCCATTCACTTTGGCCTAGATTATGAATGACATTCATGGAAAAATAAAAAGGGAAAAAAAACAGCCACTGCCATGCAAAAAACAAGGGTAACAGTATTAAAGGTTCTAAAATCTGACAATATACTTGCCTTCCAAATGTCACTATTAATCTTTCCCCCATTCAGTACAGCAAAATCACTCCATGGCTGTTTCTAGACACATAATTATTCACACAGGAAGAAGCACATTGATAAAAAAAAAAAAAAAAGAAAAAAAAGAAAAAGAAAAAAACACAAGACACTGTTGTTAGCATTGATATTTACAGGATGGGTTAGGGAACAGATCACCTCAAACTTTAACTAATTACTCCGCTATACCATGGCATTTGAGGGAAGGGAAGGGAAGACATGCTTCTAACAGTTACTTACCAAAACAAATGATTGAAACAAGGAAAGTTAATATAAATTAGGAACAGACAATGAAACTACTCTTTAACTGTGATCTTAAAAGCAAGCAAAATGAATCTGAATATGAATGTTGGCTACAGCTGCTACAGCCTTTGATAAACAGCAATTAAGAGGAAACATTAGGATTTCTATTTGATTGGTGTTTTTGCTAAAGGACCCAAACACTACTGGAACTGGAAATACTGAAACACAACTGTATATATACAAGGATAAGGTATATACAAGGTAGAAATCAAGTATTTCTAGAGAGAGAGCACAAGAAAAGGACAGTGAAGGGAAGGAGTGCAGAGAGACTTCTTGCTGAAGAAAGTCTAGCAGCTTTTTTAAAGAAGTGGAACAAACCAAAACCCAAACAAACCACTCTCTCATTTCCAGTCATGTTTCCCAAAATTTTCAGAGGCATTCGCTGGCAGAGTCAAACAAGTAGCAGTGCATTTAGCACTATAGAAACCTGAGGTTCATCCTTCTCTGTTAAGGCTGGGAGGAGCAGGTGATGTTGGTGCTGCCTTCCTCTTCCCCATGAGGACAGAAATCCCAGAGTCCTCAATAAGAGCCAGGTGGGACAGGAGATTTGGTTCTCGAGAGACCCAGAGCCACCTCTTCCTAGATTCACCAAACCAAGTACCCCTGTACCTAGTGGTCCCTTTAAGATGAGCTCTCCCAGGATATCCAGCTCAGCCCCAAGATGAAGTGATTCTTATTCATATGGCCCAATGCACTAATTTGTAAGGTAGACCTCTCACCTCAGAAATGTTCTCAGTACATCTCACTGGAGGAATTATTTGTGAGAAACAACTCCCTGGAGTAACTCTTCCCTAAAATGTGTTTGAATTAATTGAGTTGTTATGTTTCCCTACTAAGCCCCTCCTCTTTAATTATTAGCTGCTAATGGTTATGTTCCCCACAGGAGAACTTCTAGAGGCCTGGGATGAGTGATGCTATAGGAGAACACAACTACCATCACCAAATTCTGCTATAATCTCAAAGGAGCTGTCACTAAAAACTAAGCCCTACAGCTTTTTCTCCTCACAGGGGAAGAGGCAGCAAAACCACTAAATTTGGAAAAGAATGTTACAAAGAATGAGGATTTACAAAGGAAGTCATTTGGCAACACACAGCGGAAAAGAGTGCTTGAAAACCAAGTCAAATTTAATCAGCTGTGCGAAGCCAAAATACCTTTTCATGCTTTTGAGGGGGAGAAAAGGCAGGAATGTTCCAGATTATTCATACTTAACATTTATTAGCATTTTGGTTAAATCTGCTGGATTTTTTTGCATAATGATGCACCCATAATTGCTCTGGATTAAAATTTACTGATTATCTTGTGAAAGGACAATTCCTTTGCAGTCTTGCAGCATCATTCCTCCCTACCCACTTTTTCCTGATTTTCTGTTCAGCAACAGTAACAGCTTTTCTTTGTGCTAAACATCCAAAGTAAGCTACAACATCAAAATGGCTGACTTGATCCATTCATTCTTTGTTAACTGCCCTCAGCTGTGAGCCACATTCTACTATATGAAGCAAAGCTTCTGAATAGCACATCATTTAAGAGACGGGGACACAAAATAAGAATTTAAAAATTAAAAAGAAAAAGAAAAGAAAAAGGAAGAAACAAGACAAAGGGTAAAAAGGCATTACTCAGGGTGGGGGGAAGGAATGTCTAAATGTTTATTTGACAAACCTAAAATGTGAAAGAGCCCAAATAAACCCATCTCAAGACTAGCAAATGATGCTTCATAAACAAATGTGATACAGATGGAAGCATTTTTTTAATGGACTGATGGAAGCCTACTGGGACAGATATGAAATGTTCCCATGCCAGTCTTCAATGCTAGATTATACTCTTTCATATGCCTAAGACCTAGATATCCCTCAACCTTTTCAGAAGAAAGCAATACAAATTCCATCACATCGGAATGAGCTAAACCAGCCCTCCCAAACCAGATTATCTCAGAACACAGGCTTCCAAACAGCAATGAAGGAACACAGCTCACACATGGTCCAGCTTGGAGCTGGAAACTGTCCACTACAACTGCTTCTACCAATGACAGCGCCAGGATAAAGGCATTTGGAAGTCCCTGTTCTAGATTGGATTCCACATCTTTTGTGAAGTGTCAGATTGACCGTATCACAGACACCCAGATTAATCCTTCACAGGGAGGAAGAGGGGGAGCACTTGGGGGAGGCTGCAGTGTAACTGTATCATCTGCAAGTGACATGGAGATGACCAGGTGCTGGCAAGTACTGATGAAGAAGAGATGAAAAAAACCAAAGATTCATGATAGCTGACGCTGTTAAATCTAGATTACAAGTGATTTCATTACTTACTCCTATTTTAAAACCACACCACAGTTTATATTCCTCTTACTGCTCTGTTCTGGGATTCTGCTCAGAACCAGCTAAAACCCAAAGGATTTTACCTCCAATTCCCTTTTAACAAAGCATAACATCTGTGGTTTCAAGAAATGCAAGACCTTTCCTAACAGTTCCCACTGTAACTCCAGCTGCAACTCTTTTTTGTAGCACTTCCAGTATTTGGCAGTGCACAAAGTCTCGAGCCAAATTCACACTCCCATTTTAAACTCCACTACTCTAAGTCTGCTGGTACTGTACTGCAATGCTATTCTAATAACCACAGAGTCAAAAAAACAGTATTGTTTCAGTAATGGTATGCAAGATGCTTATCAGTGAATGCAGAAACCTTCCAAGAGACAAATGCCTTTGTCTGTACCTACAATTAAAATAACTGTATCATATCATACGAATACATATTTTGGAAATCTGTTTATTTTCTGTATCATCTTTTACACTACAGTATATGGTCTTAATGCTGTCACAGAACTGTATATGCATAAATCTTTGCTGAATCAAATTCCTTGTTAAATTAGAACTGCCATATAAAAACTTAGATGAGCCTAAGTACTCACATACACAGCATTTTGGAATGACTCCTCAAATGTCTCATTTAATACATCTACACTGTACTAAAATCACACATTTTGTTTTCCCCAGGATGCTGCTGAGAATTAATAATCATTATTTATAATCACAAACTATTCTTCATTTAAGCAACTGCTGAACCCAGGACAATACATTTGCCACATTACCAGATCTGAAGTCTTCATTGTAAAGACATTTTAAGCAGAGGTAAGAAAATATTTACATTAATATATGCATTTTTCCTCTGCAATGAGCAACCATACTGATTTTTTGTGGAAGATAACTTACTAATTAAAGCCCTATAATGCATATTTTATACTTTATGATGAAGTTATATCCCTCACGTGTACATTGTGGGAAATTGTACTGAAAGGTTGCATTCGGCATTTCTGGATTTCTTTTCTTGTTTTCTACCTGGATCATAACAACTGCTGTTCTTTCTCCATGAACCCTTTCACAGATACTTTCCAGCATGCTTCCTGTGCACAGTACATTCCACGGGAACTTGACTGATGCTAACCACAACTGAAACGTTGTGGTCAATCTTGCAACCCTCACAAGTAGCATTTATGAACATGTGGGAGCAATCTTTCTAAAGTAATGAACAAGAATATACCTGCTTAAGCCTACAGGGATAACAGTCTCAGGGTTGAGATGGTAACCATACTCAAATGTCCTTAATGCCTCTTAACTTTCATTTAACTTATTCTGGCACATGTATCAACAAACTCAAGAACAGAAGAAATGTCACCTCTATACAGTTTAAATAAAGAAATAAATAAAACCTAAGGATTGCCTCATCCAAACCTCAAAGCTAGTAGAAAGCCTTTCCCTGATGTCATAAAACTGTGGACGTTGCTCTGAAAAGTTAGTGCGAAGAAGAATTAATTTCAAATCAATCCGATTTTCCATCAGTATTTCACTCCACAGAGAACCTTCCCAGCACAGTAACATAAAGTGGTTGATTTTTTTTTTTTAAGCACACTCTTCTTTCTGATAGTTTGTTTTTCTACTTATATGACACAAATCAACCCCCCCATTGTGCCTGAAAGGACTATTTTAAAGGCAGAGCTCTTTTGGCACATGTGGGAGAGAACGACTTTGTTTCTTGTTAAAAGGCTGACTGCAACACAGTGATCCACTTGTACAGATATTTCATATTGGCAGGATATTAAGGGACTTACACTTGAGAATATTTCATGTTTATTCAACAGAAATGACCCTGTAAAGGAACTACAGTCCCGAATGAAGACTCATGTTTCTGTAATGCTCCTATCAAGGGAACCAAAAGCAAGATGATGCAGAGCCCAGCCAAAAGACTGCTAGAATGTGCAGAACTTTTTATGTATCCTGTATCCATATAATGCAGCAACACTTCAATGTGTGCTACAGAGCTGCTGTAGTTTCACATTCACCAGGCACTGGCTAACTTATCTGAGATATGTCTGATTTCATCCTAAACACTCAAAGTTTAGGATGTTTCAAAGGGCATAGCCATTGGAAAATGCACACACAAATTGATACTTACGATGTACTATCAACAAATAGCTACGCTTCAGGATATTACCAGGCCCCATATTCTGGAGCTCAGTTTAAGCCTGCAAATTCAGAAAGTTACTTCAATTTTCTTTACAGCATGTAGGCCACAAGAAGACAGTTACCTCAGTTTCTGGAGTAGGTGATGGAGTAATGGAACCAAGCGATCCTTTTCGTGAACCCTGGAGATCTGTTGGGATGGCCACTGGACGCTGCCATTGAGTTGTTCCCGTTGGTATGTGCCAGTAGTAGATCCCAGCAACATCATTGATTTTTTTCCAGCCAGGTGGTAAATCTGGGTCTGTCTGAAATGAATGATCACTCCAAATATCTGCTGGGAACAGAGGGGAATAAAGAGGGGGGGAAAAAAAGGGAGAGATTTGATTTTCCTAAGACAAGAACCATTCTTCTTGCAGCAGGGGCAGACCCATGGAAGTTATGCACAGCTGGTACTGCTATTGTGCAGTTCCTGTGTAAATGAACACCAGAAAAACATACTGAATTACTGAGGCTCAAAGCTCATAAAGCTCCTGGGTTTGAAAGTATTAATTCTGTGATAACATGGAAAGCATGGCTTACCGCAGAAATTTAAAGTATGATTCACAAAAAGAATGTATCCTTTTGTATAAGGGTCAGTTTACCTACCACATGAACTGCAGTGAACCATGATCTTCTCAAAGGCTATACTGTAAGACATTTCATTTATAATATCTTAAAGCAACAGGAGCAAGAAAAATTCTGAAGAAAACACTGAACTAAAGTAAAAGAGCCAGTGTAGCTAAGCTGTATGAGAAGGCAGACACTGGGTTTTCTTTAAGAAACTTTGATTTGTATTGTAACTTGCCTTTCCACAACAACGGTCAAATTCTTATCAACAGAAGGACTATCTTAAGATGTAACCGATTTAAAACTGTACAAGAATGAGATACATCTTTACACAGCATTACAGATCTCTCTTTTTCTGAAGAAGGGCCTTACTGAACAGGGTGACACCATAGCCTACACACACTCCAGAGATGAAGTCCAAAGTCAGCTTTCATCACAGGAGACTGGGCAGTCAGCTTGCAGTTGATCCTTTTGCATCCCTGTCCAAACACAAGGGTGCGTGAGAGCCGTCACTATCAAGGCAGGCCAGCTCTCACCCCACATTGCCTCAGACATGCCAGCAAGTCCTCATCAGCAAGCTGCTACCTGGAAATCTGCCCAAGATAACTGAGCTGTCGCCACCCCACTTCAGAAGCACAGCCCTGCCAGCTTAAAGGTCAACACAGCTAGAAGTTCACAGCCGGCCTTCTGCAGGCAGGTTCACCTGAATGAACAGGTTGCAAAGACAGGACTGATACTTTCCAATTGGAGTTTCCTCTCACTAAAGACACAAGATTAAAATCTTGTCCACACTGGGGAAAGATCCCCAAACCAGCCATTCATGGGAATGTTGTGGAAGAAGCATGGGCCAATCTGGCAAAAAGACAAGACAACAGAAGACATGTGGTAGAAGATTTTGAAGACTAGAATGGAAGATTACATAAAAACATTATGACAAGTCCCTCAGGGAAAACTCATCTTTCCCCTCTACCTAAGGCTGGCTTACAGTTGGCACCACAGCCCCTTCTTACAGGGTCCAACATGATGGGACACAAGGATGCTCCCTGAAAACCTTTGGCACTGTTCTCTGCACAACTGAGAGAAACCTGCTTGTTGCACCCCACCATGCAGCCTCTGTTTCATCTCTTCAGGGACTCAGCAACACAGCAGTGATAGATATGTTTTTAAAAGAATGGGAAAACAATGAAAAAATTAAAGAATCAGAAGTGAGAGCCCAAGGGGAGGGCAGCACCTGCATTGCCTTATCCTTGCCTTTTATAACCAAACAGAGAATTTGTGCTAGTGATTTCTTTTTAAGAATTAAAATAAAGAGAAAAAACTAACAAAAAAGCCAGGAATGCTTTAGAAAGGTACCAAAGATAGATTCAGTTTTTAATAAATGTACAAAAGTAAAACAGTCTGAAGAGATTCCCACTTGCTAAAATTGTCTGGTCAGTTCCCTCAGAACTAAATGCTTGTGTCTGAATGGCTGAACCATGGAACCTATAACAGAAAAAACACAAGCACAGCCTTCACCCCAGTAGCATTATAACCGAGGAAAATAGTTAGAACTTCAAAAATACAGGAAAAGTGAAGTCTGTTACTTAAAACAAACCTTTCAATTCATTCCTGAAATAACTAGCAACACAGATGTACCTCCACAAAACCATAAACCCAGCCATTTTAACTGGCAATTCTGGCTAGGAGAGCTTTGTGAACACATTCTGTATTCTGAAGACAGGACAAAACCTATATAAATGTAATACACTGCTGTTTATAACTGCCTTCCACAAATGTCAGCCTCTGCCAAAATTATTTTACTATCAGAGGCTGATCAAGGAATGTGTTTGGATATTGAAAAGAGATGATAATAAACACTGTAAATAACTCACTGAAGAGCACATGTAATTGGTGACCAAGCTCTCTGGCAAACCTAGTATTTTTATCACTTTATTGCTCTTTCAAGGGAAAGGGCAGTAACCAAGCTCTTGCCATTATGAATCACTTGTTGTCCTTGTTTAGTTAAATAGAAATTAAAACTACAGCACTCAGCAGGCTCTTTCAAAGCAAACTTATGCAGTAAATGGACACCATTTATTTTTCCATCATTGTGTTCCCTCCCACTGGGCATCCCCTGTAAGCCAAGGTCAATGCTCACTGAGCACAGGTTGTACTGGTGGCATCACAGCAGATGCAAACCTAAATGTAAGATCTGCACCTAAATGCAGAGCAGCTTTCCAGCTGCTGTTTCTATGTCTGCACCATTTTCTGCTGATGTAATCTGTGGATATTTCATAATTAGAGAGACTAAATGCCATGAGTCTGGAGCAGCTTTTAACCAGTTCAGGTGTTCTTCTGCAGGCGCAGCTCGAAATCAGTCATTTAGAAACAAATACAGATGCAATGAGAACGGTGGGAGCTTCAGAGGCACTGCCTGGAAGAGCAGGAATAAAATGGTACATCAAAACATATTTTAATTTATCAGCAGTGTTAAAGTTTTGGGACTAGAATTATTCATCTAATTTTTTTTTTTTTAAAAAAGGAACTAAACTTGATGAAAATGTTCAATTAGGGCTGATTTTGTGTTGTAACAAAGGTGGAATGGAAGAATATTGGCAAGATGCTTGACAATCTATGTACCAAATTCTGTTATAAAGAAAACTAGTCTCTCTGCCATCCTTAACAAAATCTGTATTTATCAGCATAAAACAAACCAAATACTCCACCCACTACTGTCACAAGCCTGTTTATCACCAGTCTAGCAGTAATATCTGGCAGCATGATAATGTGCTGGTGCTAAACTAATCAGCATCTCTTGTTGTCTTAGACCAAGACTGTGCCACCTCTTTTCAGTAACAAATCTTAGCATGCCTGTCTGGAAGGAACATCATCTAATTCCTTCTCTTTCTGAAGGTAAGGCAATAGAAGATGACTAGTGTATTTACACATTAGTCAGGACTGGAAGAAAAAGATTGGATTATGTGATAGATAGAAAGAAAAGCTAATAATTGACACCTCAAGGAAAAATGCATCAGCAAGGAAACTGTATGGAAGCATATTTAAATATTATTCAAATTAGACTGTAATAAACTTTCTGCTTTCATTTAGCACTCTAACAAAAATTAATAAAAGCAGCAACTAGGTGCTACTTCCACATGAAAGAGAATTTGCTGGGGATGATTTGCTGGTGATAAGCAAGGTGCTAGGGATGGAGACCAAAGAGCCAGTGCCCCTCTGGCTCAGGTCCTTGTGCATGAGGGAATTGGAACCTTAAGCCTGGTTTGCTAAAGACCAAGCAAACCTATTTCCTGAACCAAATACTCTTAAGCAAAGATAACAAGTCTAATGCAGTAACTTTTGTGTAGAACTGGGATGTGTACTTGGAAGAACAGGCATGTATTTTGGATGCACAGCTCTTCTTCAGGTGAAAAAAATCCCACCAACCAGCATGGCTAGGGCATGTAATTACATGCAAGAGTAGTACTCTTGAACAGAAGGAACCACAGTCCCAAAGGGCTCAAAGTTGGCAGCATATGTGACTTCAAAACAGAGACAGCAATAGTGCTGTATAGAGCCATCAGAGTGCTGGAAATTCTGTAACTGGGAAGTGCACCATAATAACACCTATATCACAGGACAATTTAACTTCATTTCAGAAGTTAAAAGCACTTTTTTGGGAAACTGGGAGAGAGCAGGAAGTAGACTCACAGTAATACAGAAAATATATTCAGGGAAATCCTACAGGTACCACAGCAACAATAAAGGGACATGTGTGTTTTGCTTTCTAAGGCATTCATTTCCACATACTGGCCTTATTTCAGCTACTTGGAAGCTGAAGCAGATGTAAACGCACAGCCTTTGGCTGAAGCAAACGCTGCTTTGCTAGAGTCAGTGGAAGAAGTTAGTCTGTCTTTCCAGCTAACAAGGGCTCATTTCACTGCCTGGTAGCAGAATGACCAAGTGAGACCAGTTGTCTGCAAGGCTCAACAATACTTGCAAGCACATGATCTAAGTTATCTAAATAGGTTAAGAAATAAAATACCCACACAGAGATAAAGATGAGAAAGTGGTTTTGTTGTTTGTTTTTTTTCCCCGTACTCCTAGCTTAGTTGTTTCAATCAATATGACAGTTTCGTGACAATTTTTCTTTTTTTCTGCAAACATCCTCCAAATAAATGGGATACCACTGAAACACAGGATTTGATCCAGACTTTGATTTTGATTACCTACAACTGTCACTGAAAAGGAGTGTCCAGTATCCAGGCTGAATCGTCCAAACAGCAACACTTTCAGAGGTTTCCAACTCCAGAAAAATAACCTGGTTAAATAATAAACCTATAAATCCACTTCTGAATCTCTGGCCTTCTCATTGCTCACATTCCAGTAGTGGATACACAATGTAAATGAAAGAATTCAGGCTGAAAAGTGCCTTGTTTGTAAATAGAAGAGCTGTACACCAAAGCTTCCTATGTTAACAATTGCAAAGAATGGGATGGTGACAGGATCTAACAACACACTGTCCTAGTGTTTAGGCAGCAACGGGAAACCACTAGCTTCATATCTGATGGCTTTCTTCATTACTGAAATGAAGCATATGGAAGAACTGGCCCACAATATCATGTACTGTTACAGATGCCATCCTTATGGGCACACGAGAGGAAGCATAAGAAAGGAACTGGGAAAACAGGAGGATAAACAGGTTTTACTAAAAAGGAAAGGAATGGAGAAAACTGGTTTTAGTTCTTCAGAACTTCCAAAATTTTTAAATAAAAATGTTTTCTTTCTGTCTTCTGGGCCTAAATAAAATCAAAACCAAGGGAAAAGAAAGCCACAGAAATGTTAAAGCCTTTTTGAGAAGATGCCAGTGACTTCAGCAGATCCAGGATGTGACCCTAAAGGAAGCATATTCTTCCCCCACCCTGTACACACTGAAGATCAAGGCAGGCATTGGAAGGGAGGGGAAGAGATGTGTGAATAAATGAAAGCATTAACCAAATTAAAGGAGCATTTCTATTAAACAGCACAACAGAAAGAACACAAGCCGTGACTATTTTAATCCCATTTATTTCCCACAGCAGGTTCAATGATTCTACAATTCAATGTGCAAACTTCACTGCCTCAGGTTTAAAAAAGAAAAAGACTGCAAGGACAATTTTTCTCCTCCCTTTGCACACACTACAGTGTAAGCAATGGTACTGCCTACTCCCATAATTCACAGCAATGACAGTCACCAGGTAGCCTTGCCTAAGCATCACTGCAAGAAGCACAAATGCTCTCTCAGAAACAAATGCAGCAAAAATGCAAGCCACTAGGACAAGTGATTATAAGTCCAGCAAGCCTGTCTAATTTGGGGAACATTACACAACACAGTGATGAACAGCCAGAAGCCGGTCATTTGTCATCATCTCTCCTCACAGCATGCAACTGGTTGTCATGACAACCCTGTCGTCCTCCTTGCAGAACTGCTGAACCAGCTGCATGCATTCAGGGAGAGGAGCATTCTCAAACAGGTTCCAGGAAAATGTGCTGAAACGTGGGATTTACAGGCATAAAGGTAATCAGACACAATCTGTGCCTAACAGAATTGCCATTTTGATCAACTGTAACATAAACCTAATCAGAAGACACCGACTTCTTAGAAAACCCTAAGGAAGCTTCAGATGAATCATTATTTTTTTCATGTGATGTGACCTTCATCTTGCTGTATAAATCACGAGTTACTACAGGCACACAAGGGAATCAAGCAGAGATGACTAACCCTAAGGAAGAGAGAAGAAAGCAGATTTGTCAACATTCAGGAAATAAAACACCACACCATTAAAACCACTTGTTTTGATGTCCTGGCTTCTTTCAACCACCAAACCCCAAGCTGTTGCCATAAGGACCGAAGTACTCGCACAATAACCAAAGAAAATCCAGGGCAAATGACTTCAGGAGAGTACTCAGCAATGGTGAGGCTGCACCTTGAGTACTGTGTCCACTTGTGGGCCCCTCAGTTTAATAAGGATGTGGAAATGATTGAGCATGTCCAAAGGAGGGCAATGAGGCTGGTGAGGGGCTTGGAGCACAAGCCCTATGAG